>JANAVB010010791.1:8993592-9131476 GCA_029216955.1 Iris pallida
TAACTTTATGTGTTCTAATAAGAATCTTCAACCTCTTGAACGTTATTGCATTCGCAATTCCTCCGACGTTCCAAATAAGGAAATTATACATTAAGGGTTTGGGAGCTACCAGCTTTTGTCTTGCATGCAGCCGATCGCGTGACTCTATCAGATGGCTCCACCACCTTCCTTCCCTTCTGACGCTTTTGTGTAAGACCTTCTGCAATCTGAGCTCCTTATGATGACTCAGGAAGCATTCCTGGCAGTCCACTTCCCTCTTCACCAATCTTCGTCATAATCTGTATGCAATTCTCCCCCTGTTGGCTCTATGATGTCTTCACTACCCTGACCAAGACGTTCTTCTTCCTCAACAATGTCTGCCCAGTTGCTGTGCAACCCCCAAAATTCTCCTTCCTCTAAATCCTCCAAAGAGGACGAAGTAACAACGGTAGTGGCCTGAACAGTAGCCTGAGCAGGCATGACCTCCGTCGTCATGTCATCAGGATCCACGCGAACTTCCGTCTGCTTATCACTGGTTGGTCCACTTGGATCTGGATCGCCTGGGGGGACGTGAGATGGCGGCATACTTGCCTCAGTATTAGTGGCTACATGGTCATCAATAATCCCCCCACCCGAGGGATTAGCAGCTTCATTAATGACAGGTATGTCAGCATCCACTCTTTGCAAAATCGACGTGACCTGAGGGGGGTTTGTAGCCCGACGCGTGTCAACTCTCGCAGTAATGACGGTTTCGGCTAAACCCTCTTGCATGACCGCCTTCCCTTTGTTTTTCAACTTGTAGGAATCCACTGTGTGGCCTTGGTGAAAGCAATGGTTGCAGTAAAGAGGAATATGTTCATATTCAACGTTTTGCCAAAAACTCCTCCCCTTCGCTAAATTGATACGGATCCTTCGTTGCAATGGTTTCCCTGCATCAATCTCGACGAAAACCTTAGCCATGCTAGGTCGAGCCAAGTCTTCCGTAGCTTTATCAATCTTGAGAGGAGTTCCGATCGCTGACATGATGGCAAAAAGTGCGTCTCTGGCATATAGATGATAAGGTAAATCAGGGAGATTCACCTACACCGGTATCAATGCCGATTCAACCAATGGCGTGAAATCTGATTCCCACTTAAATATGCGCATGGGGGCTCGAGCGATGAACCACATCTCTTTAGAACGGAGCCTGAGATAATCTTCCTCAATGGTTGGTCGAATTAGGATATGTTTGCGATCTATAACACCGGCCTTGATTGATCCCTTGAACTCGAAACCTTGCAAAGCTTTGCCAATAACCTCGATCGGAGGTTTGTTATGGGAAAACTTCCCAATGAGGGCATATTTCAGGGGAGCCGCAAGAGCGACTTCTTCTTCTTTAGTAAACGTGATCGCAGGCGCTCCCTTAAACGAAGACACCTCTCTAGCAACCAATTTTGGGGGAGCCTCGCCGCGACCAGTGACCACCTCCGCAAAGGACTTGGGCGCAGCCATTGGGGCGCCGGCCTGGCCAATGGCCAAGCCGGAGTCTACGGAAGACGACGAAATCTAAGTGAATACCACCGTGGCGCTAGGGTTGCGCACCATATATATATATATATATATATATATATATATATATATATATATATATATATATATATATATATATATATTTTACGCACTTATATATATATATATTTGTATATACACGCACATATACACCTTTATATATATATATATATATATATATATATATATATATATATATATATATATATATATAAAATATATATAAAATATATATATATATATATATATATATATATATAAAATATATATATATTTATATATATATATATATATATATATATATATATATATATATATATATACGTACACATACACATACAATAAATATATTTTATATATACATACACAAACTCTCATGTATAATATTTATATTTTTATAGATATACATACACATATATATATATATATATATATATATATATATATATATATATATATATATATATATATATTCACATATTTACTTATTTGACAATCTGCGTAAAATCCAAATACCTCAATACTTTAATAATAAATAATAATAATCAAATGCAATAAATCTATAATGGTGTATATACCCTTTATGTACAGTCTAAAAATCACCATTTAAAAAAAATGAATTAATAATAAAAACATTTTATAATTTTCGGGAAGGGGAGCTACAAATCTACCCACCTTAAAAATAATTTCGTCCTCGAAATTTTAATTCGTAACTATTCTTAAAATTCAAAAAGAAAGTCTATGTTAACCTTAATCTCCTTAAATTTTAATTCATCAAAATAGTTTATAACCTTCTCTAGCTATTTATAACTCCGAATACTCGAGGACTTCTACCCACCTTTGGTCACACTACTCCCTCAGAGGTATGTCCCTACAGCTTTATAATCATTCAACTACTTGCTAAAATTTCTACCAATAGATATCTATTTGCTTATGGCCTCTATAATTCTCCTTTATCTATCACGCACCCCTAAAATCAACAAGCACAAATTTATACAAGTAGCTAAGAAATATCGATAAATTCTAATAGGTATGATCAGTCGTCGCTCTCAAATAGGAAGATGAGAAGGAGTAATCGAGGGCAATCATGAAGTTTCAGGGCGGTAGAACGTATCCAATGATACAGATAGAAAGAATGTTTATGAACCATTGACTTATTTGCTAGATTGGACTACTCCAGTCTAGTCACCACTGCTAAATCGAAGAACTCTTTATTTCTTAGAGGGTCTTGCAATCCATGCAATATGAAAATTTCGTTCTCGAAATTAATCTAAACAAGGTTCCAAAACAGAACAGAATTTGAGAAATCAAGATTATGATCTTTTTTGTGGTTATTTAACACACGAGTAAGGAATATAAACGCAATACAAGATCGTATCTCGACTTCCAGGCCGTAGATGGAATAAAGGTTACGAATGGATTCACATTCTAAGGGGTGGAGACTACATAATAGGTATGGTGACCTATTTCAAACAGTTCGGTTTTATAGGCCAACTATGGGGGTTTATCTGGATGGGTTTTACTGGGCCTTAATGGGTTTCCTATTTGGATATCACTCGCTGGTTGGATGAACCTTGGATCTCAATCTATATGGACTGAACAAGATCCCAAGATAAACTATTTCTACTAGGTTAGGGTATCCTAGAATAGGTTTCCACCCAAGTGGTTGAGCTTGTCAGTCAGGTTGGTTAGCTAGGTTCCTAAAGTCCAAAATGCGCCTTCAGTGACTTTTGTGTTTAGGTAGCACTTGAGGCCTCGGTTGGGTGGCACACTAGTGGCACGTGCGTAGTGGACTTCGAGTATATCACACCCATATATTGGGTCAAATGAATTGAGTCGAGGTTGAGGCTCTAATGGAAATCTAGAAGTATACCGGTATTATGGTAATTTTATAGTTAGTCCTTTTAACCTGAAAGTCGTAGCACAAAAATAGAGTACAAGGGGACAGTTTTGAGCAAGACATGATATACCTAGATGAAGGTGGAATCGTCTAGATTTTGTATATGAAATTTGTTGGGAGGTAACAGCTGGTCCTATGCTCCGAATATTAATGACACGGCTGGGGACACAAACTGATCTAAATGGTAAGTGGGAGTCTATGGGGCACTAATTATCATGCTAATGAAAATTATTCTAATCAATCGGTAATCCTCGTATATCTCAAAAATTTTAGAAGGCTTACTGTCTACCCACCTTAGAAGCTAGGAAATGGTTTTAGGAAAAATGGGGTTAGAAGGATTTCAAGGTCCGAATATTGTACCTCATCTCTTGTTAATAAAGAGTAAGGCAAGGCGTACGGGATACGGTAGATATAAGTCAGGTCAAGGATCGTTTCTCAATAAATGGGAAAAATAAGTGTGTACAATGACACATGGTCGATAAAATAGAATGATCCACTCGTCCATAGTGTACAAGAGTTATAGACGGGATAACCAACTCTAAGGCACATCATATAGAGGAATTTCTAACAACTGAGTCATGAATTTCTATTTGTGTCAAACCTGCCAGACTATTGTCACAAGTGTTCTAGTTAAAGCAAGCTTCAACAAATAATTAGAGGGTCACAACCTTTGGTCTCTTGAGGATAGGTAGTCTCCTAGGTTGGCATTTCGAGTAAGGGTAAAACCCTAATCATTCTCTAATTCAGATGGTTAGAGAGTTCCAATAGTAGTTTGAGGGTCAAGAGGAGCACTAGTAACTCAAGACAAGGTTCTAGTCACATGGCTGGCCGTGGATAGCTATACTTGTGTATACAACTATCATAGCCATGGGGATACTCAGTATCTATCGATCAATTACAAGCTTTCGTCTTTCCAATCAGTGAAAGACAAAAACAATGATGAGTTCAAGAGAGATATTACTGAATACAATTACGTGATTCAAAGGCGAATATATAATTCAAGAGGAATTGTCAAAGCAGTCGCGGATGAGATCCTAGAGACATCTACATCTCAATCCACGTAGGGTAATTAGATGAAGAGCGAACAAAATACATCATATTTGATCAGACCGTAATACAATGATTCTGATTAGACAATATGTTAGCGGGCGTCTCCAGTATACATATGTCCTGAAGAAGCTCGATAAAGAATAAGCTTTCAAAGCTAAGCTATAAAAAGCGACATCATTCATAATAGTGCAAAGTATGAGTACGAAAGATAATGATGAAAGCAGTTATAATTGGTTCAAGTTTCACAAGGATCTAAGTTCTGTCCGGTATTCCTGCTTATACATTCGTCCTACTGGCTCTTGCGTCAGGCCGTGATTGACCAATAGAGTATGGGCTACTAAAACTCTATATTCTAGGCAAACAGATCTTCCTACACTAGCATATATTCACTGTCACTCAGTCACACTTCATTAATAGGTTACAAGGACACCGGGTGAAAGGCCGTGAGGCATATTACTCAACTTATAAAAGTAAGCTAATAGAGTAACTGAGTAATATAACATGTATACTCGTATGAGTTATCTTCCGAACCTCCCTATTAAGCACGAAAGATGAAGATAAGATTTACGGTAGAAAGGAATCAAGCAGAAGGAATCAAAGTAGTCAGATGAGAGTTCGAATTTTGGAATCAATGGATTAGGTCAATTATGTGGATGAGATTCTAGGCTCTAATCCTATTTGCAGGCTCACATCGGTACAGTAATGTAACCGAAGTGATAAACTCGACCTGCATGGGCCACCACAAAAATATGTAACGCCCCAGTCCCAAAATACTTAGGACTAGGTACGTATCCATGCCAGCTGCATACATACGAAGTATACTCCAATATAACCTCGTATTAATACATAAGCTGTAAAATGCAGTAAACAAAGAGTAATCTAATCTCATCCACAAATGAAGAATAAAGGATATCATATAATCAACTTCAATAAGTCTTTGTACAATACGTTGGACGGAGACAAATCCACTACCAACTTTAAAAGAAGTATACAAAAAGGAGAGAGAGTTTGGCGAGCGAAGCGAAGACGATCAAAGTGCAATCATCCTCAAAGAAATAGTGACGATCATGGCCACAGCTAGAACACCTGCAATATCACAGAAGCACACACCTGGAGAGATAACCAGGTCCTCAGAGGGACGTAACAAGATACATAAAGAACATGCCACATAACTGAATATATATACCATGTCATAAATCACAAGTAAAGTAATTAGTCCCACTCGTAACAAGATCCAATACCTCATCATCGAAACAGTGGACTACCCCTACAACCAAACAAGGACAAGGGGTAGTATACTATACCGCGATACGATATTGTTCTAAGCTACACATGGAATGGGGTGATATGACATTGATGAGGGTTACCTAACCATCTAATGTGTTTATGCAGTAAGAACAAACCTTCAACGCATGCGCACTCTGGCTCACTAGCAGTAATCTCAGGTATAGCCCCATTAGGATACCAGGGACCTTAAAGCATAAAATTCATCGAATGTCAGAGGCCAGCAGTAAATCAGGTATCAGGATCCAGGACCGTATCTCCCGCGGAGATAATCGGCAATAGGGAAGTGCATACTTGGCCCATACGTTAAGGAACTGTTCTTCCCACCCAATGCCTAACAGAGTCACATCCGTGACTCATATACCTCTACTAACTGCTAAGTCTCCTAACATGCCTCTATTAGCAGTTAGCCCTAACGCATGCGCATGGGGGATCAGCCCACATGCAAGAACCTCTACATGATACTCATCTTACCCATCCTTGTGGTACAACTGTGTCAAGGTATATACAATACACTACAAACGGTAGTCTCTTAACTCTAAGTCCACATGCAATCAAAGGATAATAATAAAGTATATCTAATATCACTGAGCAGACAGTACATCAAGAACTGTATGAACTAGAAATAAATGAACAGTAATATGTAATAAAATACAACTGAATATAAACAGTATAATGGCAAGGTATCTTGCCTGATGGTGCAAAAGGGCAAGTCCAAAAAATCACAATGTCAGCCAAGAAATGTCACAATCTTCAAACAACTCCGGACGCTGAAACAAATATCAAAAATGCACTCGGTGTAAAAGATATACTTAGGAAATGACTGTCCAAAAGTTAAATTCTAGAACAGGGGCAAAATTATAATTTCGGGTCAAAACGATGTCCGTCGTTGGACCCACTTTGCACCGAAACGTGTGCCAGAACATACGATCTCTAAAGTCATCAAACTACATGTCTACGGGTCTAGTTTGATGAGATGAACCCAACCGTATGTCCAAAGTTGGATTTTGGTAGGCTGTGCACAATTTTGCCCGTTGGAACGGGTCGTGGGCCCGCAAAACGGCGTTCTGATTCAACTGTCTCAGAATCGGACCAAACTTGGCATACAGGACCAGAAAAAAGATACGGTCCTGTTGGCACAAGTTTTGTCTCGATCTGACGAACGTGAATGAAGTAATTGGAAAACTTGCACAAAGGCCGATACGGTGAATTTCGACGGATATGTATCAAATTCGTCGCGCACATGCGACCAATTTGAATTCCGTCAAAGCCCACACATCCACGAAGCTGTTACGCACCTTTCGATGCTTTCGGTTCGTGACCACGTCGCCCGGATTGGCGGAACGCACGTCGTATCGGGCAATTTTTTGTTTTTAAAGCAGGTTTTTGACAGTTTTGGAATTCAGTTTCCTCGACCAATAGTAGTCAAATAACAATCTACAAAAAGGGTTCTAGAGTTTTATAGGTTGTTTAAAATATTGTTCAGAAGGTTGACCAAATCGGTCGCTGGTTCGATTTCAATCGATCCTCCAACATGGGTTCATGGACTGTTTTAATTCTCTGTTTTTGGACAGATTTTGACCAACTTCGTGTCAATCTCCCACTCGATTATAGTTCGATTTAAATCCATCCTAATACATGAATATGAAGAGGTATAGGTTAGCTTTGTACCTGAAGAATCCGTTCATGAAACGGACGAGGGTGGGGGTCGTGGTTGCCTCGCGAAGTAGGCCTCCCTGCTGCTACTGTCGCTGTTCTGTTTCCTCCCTGTTTGTGCGCTGTCCGGCGGCTTCGGCCGGCCAGCGGTGCCCTCAGCGGTGTGCGCGCGCGGGGCAATCCCTGGTGTAGGGGTTGGCGGCGTTGAGTTAGGGTTTGGTGATGACTTCGCTCGATCCCACTTTTATTCTCGATATATAAACCGCGGGGTCGGCTCCTCGGGTTCGTACAGTTTTGGGGGTGCCCAGCTCGGGCTTGGGATTGGTTGTTGTGGGTCGGCTGAGGGGATTTAGGCTGGGCTGTGGGCTGCTGTGCTGTGGGAACCCGCTAAGGAACAATCAATACCTATATGTACAGTGCCCCATCAATATTTAAATTGTTGAGTCTGTTTGGGGAGCTTGCTGAACATGGAAAAAACCCATGGCTGGCCCGCTCGGCTGGTTTGGGATGTTTCCAGCCCGAGGTGGGTTGGGCTGGTGGTTGCTCTAATCTTCTATTTATTATATATATATATATATATATATATATACACACACACGTATATATATATATATATATATATATATATATATATATATATATATATATATATATATATACAGACACATACACACTTATATATATATTTGTATATACACGCACATATAGACCTTTATAAATATATATGTATACGTACACATACACATACAATATATATATTTTATATATACATACACAAACTCTCATGTATAATATTTATATTTTTATAGATATACATACACATATATATTCACATATTTACTTATTTGACAATCTACGTAAAATCCAAATACCTCAATACTTTAATAATAAATAATAATAATCAATTGCAATAAATCTATAATGGTGTATATACCCTTTATATACAGTCTAAAAATCACCATTTAAAAAATGAATTAATAATAAAAACATTTTACAATTTTCGGAAAGGGGAGCTACATGCTGCTACCATGGCTGACTGATCCCCAGGAGCTTCAGAGGCCATATCTTCAGCACTTTTTTGGATCATCACTCCAGTCGTTTCTGGAGTTAAAACTACTTGAGTTTCAGTGGCGGTGATAGTTGCGGGAGGAATGGTAATTATAGTGACTAATTCAGGTTCAGACACTGTCTTCTCAGGAACATGTACTGGATCAGTAGCAATAACGGAGGATGCTATTACAACGTTTCCAACTTCAGTTGATGAGTTGACCATATCTTCATCACCTTCATTGGTTACCGGCTCTTCAAGCTCTGGAAGTACTTCAGTTGTAGTAGGTTCTTCTACAACTGTTTCTTCATTGAAGTCTGTTTCTTCTTCAGCAGCTGCTTTTTCATCTGCAGTTGGTTCTACTGCAGTTTGTTCTTCTTTTCTGTTTTCAGAAAGAGAAGGCAATTCTAGCTGAGCCTCTACCACAGGCTCTTGTTGTATCTCTGTGGATGGAGAACATTCCTCTTGGACAATATCTTCTTCTGAAGAAGAACTCTCTTCCTCAGATTCTATATTTTCTTCATGAATAGCTTCTTGAGGAGGAGGAGGAGTCACAGGCTTTGCTGCAATAATAACACCTACAAAAATTAAGCAAAATAAGTTAATATACAAAATCATAATACATAATTTTGTATAGATTTTGTGTAATTTATATTTACCTGGAGTAGGTGCAGGACTTTCCAAAAGTTCATCATAATCTTGATCCCAGTCCTCATCATCGAAGGCAAGAGCCAGTTCATCTGATGGGATGAGTCCTGGATCAACAGTATGTGTCGTGGCGATATTCTCAAAAGCTTTTGCTTTTTGTGGCAAAGTCAGATAAAGTAAGGAGCTGAGACGTCCAGGAGATAGGACCCCCACAGCTTCTGTTGATGCTGCTGGTTGGGATGCCGAGGACCCTGCTCCAGGATGAGCTGAAGAAGATACAATGTGTTGAGGCTCCTCGACTGAAGTTTCGCTCTCTAGAGTAGCGGCTCTCTGTCTAGAAGGTCCTTTGACAGTGATCTTCTTCTTCTTCTCTGGGAGGGTAACAGATGCACCTGGTTTCCACTTTCGGGTCTTGTCGATGATAATTGGTCCTGCAGCTATTTCCCCAGCTCCCGTAGGGATTACTTCCAGATACTCATCTGGAACAGCAGCATCTTCGGGTATGTCTGAAGGTACCCTGACTGGTTCTTCGACGTTCCCTTCCTTGGGCCGTCGAAGACTCCCCTTCATATTGTAGCCATGTACGAAGGAGCGAATGGATGCATAAAAGCGAGCATACGTATGAAGTATTCGTAGCTCGGTTGTACTTGTAGCAGTTGATACCCAGAATTTGGCACCGGTACAAGCAGTACTAAAGTATCTTCCGGCACTTGCACCATCAATTAATTTTCTATAATGATGGAAGCTGGTGGAGGGATTTCCAACGTAAAGTTGGTCATATCCAAACTGACGAGCGAACCGACTTGGTAGATACGGTTCGAATGCACAGTTGTCTTCATTCGTATACATCATATGTGAGGGTCTGATGCACATTAGCCATTTGAAAATTGGCACAGGTAATGAAGTCCTTCCTTCGCCTCTATCTTCAAATTGTACAATGAGGCAATCGGCTGAAACTTGTGGCCTTGTGCAAAAAAAATTCCATCTATGAGAATAGTTCAGTACTGCTCGGGTATCTGCCACTGTAGTTGCAGTCCACGTGGCTTTATTGAATTCTGGAGGAAGACCTCTGCATTATCTCCAGGGTCGGGTGGCAACAAACTGCAGTTATGATGCAATAGCCAGCCCATCAGATAAGTATAGTGTATCTCTACCATAGGAAAATCTCTTCGTTGAGGAGCATTGTTGATTAGCTCATCACCAAAGGTCCGTAAACCTGTATTTATTCGACACACTATTGCCGATAGCAGATTGATTCTGACCTTAAACACCAAACGTACTGCCGGCCACAATACGTTTCGGTGAATTCTGTCAGCTGTGCTAATCCCTAGCACGACCCATCTCCGTAGCCACAGAGAAAGAAAGCCTGCCAGCAAGGCTTCTCTTGAGATCTTCTGACTGCCGTTCCTCAGATAGCTCATGTTTCAGTCCCCGTAGGGATGTCTCCAGTTTTAGTGGTCAGATATTGGTTCGAAGACTTATGTGTGATCATTAAATTATGGATCAAATCTGAAGGAATTATTGAGCAAGGGTTGATGGTTGGAGCCTTGTTTTCTTGGAATCTCCCCTGGTCGTTCTTGGATATCCTATTCTCGTGGTAGAATAAATAGGTTGTCCATTTATTAGTACATGCCAGATGCGACCCACTTTCATACATAGTGGTGGAAATTAGATAATGGCACATTAATTCTTGATACACTTTGACTAGATCAGGATTTTCCTTGCTGATCTTTGCTAGTTCCCGGTTGGAGGGAACATACTCTTCATTGGGAGCTTCACCCATCGACAGCTTAGAGAAGAATTACATCTCGTGCAGGGCAAAACCTATCTCACTTAGTGGGGTTGCAAAAGTTCCTGTTGAACTGATATACAACTCCATCAGAGCCAAGAACAGGTTACTGTTCATTGGTATACCCTGGCTTATAGAGGCTACTGCTTCATAAAGGCCGATGGCTTCCAGATCAGTCTTAAAGTTCTTCATGATCCAGGCACTAAGCTGAATCGATTTCTGGTTATGAGGTGTCATCCACCCTGGTAGCCTAGGGTTGGCCTGAGGATATAATACTGAGGCCTTCATAAACTTTTTGATGAACATAGGGATCTGCACCGGTTGGATCAGAACTGAATCTTCGCTCGGTGTGAATCCAAGTAGTAGACTAGAGAAAGAGACGACACCACCACTGGGAGTACTGATGTGGTAGACCATTTCGTTGGCCCCATCCATCTTGAAAATAATTCTGTCCGGTCTACCATAATTGCTGGGAGTCAGGTTCCATAGCATCTGTGTGGATGGGTGGCATGGACGAATGCAGATAAGGGATAATCTCTGGCCATGTCTGGGAGATACATTGCCTTCTCTCCAAATTTAAACACCTAAGCCTCCTTCTTGGGGTGTGTTTGTGATTGGAAATCTATAGCGTCCCCAAACAGGAAGGCAGGCTTAAAAAATTGTTGGTCATCTAGCGATACCAGCAATTCTCTATTTATCATTGACAACAGCATTCTGTCCCACTGAGCAGCTATTAGTTGTTGTCTCCCTTCAGGGTATTGTGGATCTGATTGAGGGAATTCTACATGGGACAAATTCTCCAGGTAATTTGAGCCCACCATACCAGCTGGTGAGCCGAATATTTCTACAAGAGGATGGATTTGCAAGTCCACTGCCAAAAGAAAAACAAAAATCATGTTAGTAAAAAACTAATTTGAATTTTTATGCAGATGACTTAGTCTGAATTTTACCCATAAAAAATTAAAGACTCTGTACTAGAGAGCTTGACTATGCAAACTTTACGCTTATGTGCAAAAATTAAGTTGATAAAATTTTAAGTGCAAAAGTTCTTTGTTTTACGCAAAGTCTTTCACTTGTGATTTTACGCTGGTACGAATGAATGTGAGCGTATTTTTTTGTTATTCATATTTTACACTGACACGTATTGATGTGAGCGTACTTTTTTTTTACGCTAGCACGAATGAACATGAGCGTATTTTTATTATTCATATTTTACGCTGACACGTACTGACGTGAGCGTATTTTGTTCTTTACGCTGGCACGAATGAACGTGAGCGTATTTTTGTTATTCATATTTTACGTTGACACGTATAGACGTGAGCGTATTTTGAATTTTGCGCTGACACGTATTTACGTGAGCATATTTTGTTTTTTACGCTGGTACGTATAACGTGAGTGTATTTTGTTATTTCAATTTAAACGCTGACACGTATAAACGTGGGCGTGAAGTTTAGGGTTCGAGTCTCCTTCTTCTCCGACGAACTCACGGCCGAATTAGGTAGTGTTCTACTTTTCATGGTCGGAGCCACTATGGGGTTGGTCTTGCGGGGTGTTTCCGACGATGCGGTGGCAGTTCCCGTGCGTTTGCTTCTCGACGAAGCAGCGGCTGGCTTCTTTCCCTTGGCGCCGACGGTGGTTTTGCTCTTGGGGGCCATTGATTCGAACTGAGAGAATGAAGAAGAAGAGAGTAAAGAAAGATTAAAATTTCGAGAATGAGTAATGTTCTCTCTCTATCGGCAAGGCTCTATTTATAGAGAATTTTTAAAATCGGTTCAAATTTCCAAAATTTACGCTGACTCTTGGATATCCCGAATATTACGCTTCTAAGCCGACCGTTGGGTATCCCGAACTTTACGCGGACTGTTGGGTATCTCGAACTTTACGCAGACTGTTGAGTATCCCGAACTTTACGCGGACTGTTGGATATCTCAGATTTTTACGCTTCTGTTCAAAGTATTTTAAATCTTAGAAAAATTTGAAAAATTTGAAGGGGGTCTTGTAGAAGCATAAATAAATTTCATAGACCAAGTCAAGGAAGTTGAGAGCTTTACGCAAGTCAAACTGGGTCAGATTCAATCTTTACGCAGAGCGCAAACAGAGTTAACTCTATGCGAACTATTTTACGCGAGAGCCATACTCAAATTTTACGCACGGGCGATAGGCTGTCAGGCTTCATTTAATGTGCGTGATTTTGATCTGACAGAATGATTTTCTGACAAGAACAGTGCACAGAAACCGAGCAGATTTCTTCACCAAACCCAACGCTTGTCGTTTAGTGTAAAGATGGGCTACTTTACGCTCAAGAGATTGCTTCTTTTACGCATGAAAGCTATTCGAGCTTTTACGCTCAAGGCTTTTGTGCGCGTAGAGTTTATTTGAGCTAATTTACGCTCAAGGCTACTTTTCAGCCACTTTACGCGAGAAGTCTATTTTGGGTTATTTTATGCCCAGTCTGCTACTTTACGCAAGAAGTCTATTTTGGGTCATTTTTATGCCCAATCTTTTCTGGCTACATGAGAACGTGGTCTGCTTACGTGGCTTTCATGCCACACTTCTCGAGGAATGTGTGTACGAGCTCTTCCCATTTTGTTGAAGTAGTGGGACACGTGTCACCATGCGTAGAGATCAAAACTCTAAATAGGACACGTGTCATCACGAGTAGAGGTTGATTTTCATCGTGGGTGGCAGTTACTTGCATAGAGACTCGATTTTATTGCTTTTTACGCACAAAGGGTCTAGTCTATAAATAGTCTTATTTTTAATACAAGACAGAATCAAGAGAGATACAGGAGAGGAGATTCTGAAAAAACTTATACTTTCAGAGTGATACTCCCAGAAGCATTTCTTCAACTTTTTCTCAAGAACAGGGTAAAGCAAATCAGGAAAGCATTCGACTGTGCCATCAGTGCTGTTGTTCGATACCTTTCTGGTGACTTAGTTCTTTCGATTGTTCGTCTTCTTCAAGTAGTTTTCTTCATCATCATCGTGTGGTCCAAGGAACAAAGTGATCGCTTTCAGATCAGACTTCCATAGCAATACTTTCCAGAAACAATTTGTACTTTTGTACTTTTTCTCGTTTTCTTTCAAAAGCCAATTTTAGGCATTTTATTAAGTAAAACAGTGTCTTGTGTCGTGTCCACGACACCTGTGTCTCGCAGCACTACGTAGTGTACCTGTGTGTGTATTTCGTGTGTTTGCTGGATTCGACACGTCGTGTCCTGCATCCTAGGACCCGATACGACCTGTATAGCATGTGTACACTTATACGACACATGACCAACCAATTAATTTAAATATTAGTTGTATTTGAACTCGAAATCATGGGTTCCTCCAAATTTCTGATACTATTTCACTGTAGGTTGATTTTCTGAGATTTTGAATTGGGTTTACTGTTTTCCTTGATGATTAATTGAAATGTTGGTACACCTACATACATCTGAGCTTAGTGGCATGTTAGGATTCATAAATTGTATTAGATTATGGGTTTCGATCTTCATTAAACTGGTTTGTGTACACTTAAAACTGAGAATTGATAAATTTTCATGTGTGCATTGATATATATCACACATACACACATGATGCTGAAAATTGGAAATCAATTCCTGTTACACTAATTTCTGAAACATTCACACTGTTTTCTCTACACACACACCCTCTTCCTGCCACACACAGGAACCTATATCCCTGTACACACTTTTGACACACACACACATATAGATATTTGTCACTCTATATCTCTCTCTCCCTCTAATTATGTATATATATATATATATATAGTATCTATAATTTTGCTAGAGAAATATGTAATGTATATATATACAAATTACCTATATGTAATATATATATATATATATATATATATATATATATATATATATATATATATATATATATATATATATATTGCCTATATTATTTTAGCATATATATATATGTGGTAATTAAATATGTGTGTTGCCAATATAGATTGTATATGGCATATAGCCTATGTGTATATGGAATGTATACACATGAGTTTTGTGTGTTGATAGCTTGTGTGGCATTGTGTTGATGTGTGAATGCTAGATTGGTATGGTTAGGCTTAGTGAGACTTGTCTGGGTTAGGTTTGACCTAGTTGACCTAGTTTGACTATTGTAGTTGACTAGAGTTGACCAAAGATTAACTTTAGCCTAGATTGACCCAAACATCATGTATAATGTATTGTAGCAGTCTATTTTACCATTTTGGATATGATGTGACTTGTACTATTCTAATAGGAGCCAGACACCACTCCTCAGGCAGTATTTTATTCCAGTTACTCAGGATATCAGGTAAGTACATTCTCGGACCGTTTCATACTTGATAGGATTTATATTTAAGCTCTAGATTACTTTACTTGATGCTGTCATGTTGTTACTACGGATTGGTACTATATGGATCCCTTCATGAGATATTATCCCCCTCGGGAGCATTGGGTTACAGTATGTCATGTGCGTTTCACTTTCATCATGTACTCCGGTGCTTTCACCATTCATGTGCACTCTCGCGATTCATGTACTCTCATATTCACGGAGCCCCCATGTATACAATTATGTGTACCCTATTATGGGCCTTCATGTGATATCATGTGCAATAACATAACCTGTCTGGATCCTTGTGTATTGATTGGGGTACGAGGGAGTATAAATGGCCATGTGAACAATTCTAAAGTAGTATACTCATGTGCAAACTCTTAGATTACTCATGTGCAAATTCAAGCCATTCACATGTCTATTTTATACTCTAAATCACTAGATTACTGTTAGTTCTCTACTTATAGTATCTATTTATATTACCGTTCTCTCTTTTACTTCATGTATATTATTCAGCATTTTATGTATCTTACTCTATTGCATATTTATATATCATGTCATATTATGAACTACGTGAGATGTACTGTGCTCGCTCCCGTCCTGACAGGACCTGTTGAAAATATTACAGATGACATTGAGGAGTTCTGTCCCACATACTATGGAGCAGGCCTAGATGACACATGTGAGTTAGACTCCCAGGAGGACCTAGCACTTGCAGAGGACATTACCCTAGTAGTCTAGGCTAGTTAGCTAGACCAGTATCTTACTTATCATTCTGTCTTGTTTGGATACACTTGTATTTATTTGGGTATTTGTTATTTTGGATATTGTGGAGTTGTTTATCTTAGACACTTAGTTTCTCTCTCTTATCTTGTATTCCATCTGTGGATTCTGTTGAGATATTATCTATCTATCTTATCGTACTTTCTTCCTTAGCTGTGATTAAGTTGTATTTTATATTATTCCTCTATTCGGAGAGTATAACTGTACAGGTACCTTATAATTGTTAGATGTATGTGACCTAGGACAGCGTTCTACCGTCGACTCTGCGGCATAGGCTGGACGTAACTATAGGAACGATATAGTAAAGCGTAATACTCTAGAGGGGGGGTGAATAGAGTTGGCAGCGGAATAATGCTATTTAAAAAAGTTAGTAGCACAATCACAGAATATTAATCACAACTAAAATAATGTAAAGGCAAAGTTAAGAGAGCAAACGCAAAGACAGCGATGTATACTGGTATCCCTCTGTTGAGGACTAATCCAGTCGGTAGAACTCTTGCTACCAGTTGAATCCACTATTGGAAAAATTGCAAGTTTTCTTACGAAGTCCTTGCAACTTCTACAACGTGAGCTTTGATACGAAGAACTCGACCAACTTCAAATGTGAAGAGGTATTCTTCAATCAAGCCTTCTGATTACAATCTCTCAGAAACTTCTAGACCGCACCGCACTGGCAAATCGACTAGAGGATTGTAACTGGCTTGGGATCTGAAATTGAAAGCTCTAGAAAACTCTTTGGAAGACTGAAAGCTTTAGATAGAGAGAAGATTGAAAGTGAATGAGTGAATTGAAATGATCGAAATCCTTCTCTATTTATAGGAGTTCCAAAGGCAGACTTCTGTCAGAATTCGGGCAGAATTCGGGCAGAACTCTTTGAGCAAATCTCGGTCAAATCCGCAACTGCAGGAGGACCAAGTTCCAAAGATTCAAAATCACAACGGCCACCAACCGAACTCTGGCCGAACTCGGTCCGAGTTCTATCAGGGTTAAGTCAGGGTTTAGTTAGTGTTTTGAAAAAGCTTTTGGTGATTTTTGAAAACCTTTTTGAAAACCTTTTTGTAAACCTTTTTGAGAGGTCATTTTAAAAATATTTTGAACTCATTTGAGGGTAGCCTATTTGCCAGTACGACTCAGTGTACAACATATTCCTAGACTCAAATAAAATAAAAAATATATTGCATAAGAAATTACAGACTCGAGTAGGCAAACAGATCTTCGGTCTTGAATGGAGTAGATAGCTAATCTTGATCATGTCCAAGAATCCGATATGTCCCGACTAGCTTTGTATATCCAGACAGAGTGTGATCAATTATTAAAATCAGGTTGACCATATGACCAATGGGCCAACAATCTCCCCCATTTTGATAATTGACAAACTATGAATGATATAACATTAAGCTAAGCTTGTTCAAAATATCAAAAAGTAGAAATTATTCATATCCTGTATTAACTCAAAAAAATGTTAGATCTTTAATTTTCTCCCCCTTTGTCACTTAGCAAAATAATTGCACAAGAGAAGGCTCCCCCGTATTTAATGCAGAAGGCTCCCCCGCAATTTAATGCATAAGGAACAAATAGTGAGAAAACATATAAAAGAGATAAGGCATAAAAATTAGAGAGATATCATTGCAGGCATGTATTGTCTCTAAAGAATATTATCACAGGCATGTTATTTCACAGGCAGTTTGTAATGAAAAAGCAGCATAAAGAGATAGTGCTAAAACAAAGTGCTGAAATAAACTGAAATATCATAAACGAAACACCATAAGCATGTCCATGAAGATAAAAGTACTGAAAGCATACTACAAAGTGCTGATAAATATCAAAAAGTACTAATAAAAATAAATACTGATAAAAACTTGGAATATTGGAGCATTTCCAAGTATACAATAGAATGCCACTAAAAAATCAAATCACATCTCCTCATCACTATCCTCGTCATCATCAATGTCAGCTCGACCAGCATGTCCTGAAGGACCAGCACCAGAAGTACCAGCGCCAGAAGGATGAGTAGGGGCGCCAGCATAGAACTCACCAACGTAGTCACGAGGTGCACGATACCAATCATAGGCGTTACCTGGCTGGAAGTAGGCATGGACAGCCTCATCCTCACAGCGGTAACCCGAAAAAGCTGGATCTCGAGGGATGGAACTGGCTGAATGACCAGTCTGAGCAAAACGAAGATCAGCCAAGGAGTTTGCCATCGCCTGATAATGGGTGACGTCGCAGAACTCACGCTCGCGAGCCATGTCCGTCATCGAGACGTGCAAAGCAGATAAGTGCTGATGTATGCCCTCAAATGTTATGGCATACTAATGAGGTGGTGGAGGAGGTACAGTAGGAGGAGCAGTAGGTGGAGCTGTAGCAGTCATGCTACGGCGAGATAACTGAAGAAACTTGGGTCAGGGTCCTGAGTACAAGTCGACAGATCAATGTCAAAGCGCTGAAAGATGCGTGGGAGAATCATCGCATAAGAGAGATTTCTATCTCTTGCACGACAACGACTCATCATCTGAATCATGGTCTTAGGGCAGAAAATGGAATCTCCTTAAGAATGTGGTACATGGCGGACAGCTCAAGAGAAGTCACATCATCCTTTGAAGTGGATTTAGGAAGAATACTGGAATAGATGATACGATGCAATTCATAGTTAAACAAGTTCAGGTTGTTAGCCTTAAACTTTCCAGAGCGTACTCTATCAGGTGCACAGAGTTCCGCTTTGAAACTTGCAAGTGTCGTGCCTTCGGGAAAGTCAAAATTAGTGATATCGACTAGCGGTTCACCTTCGTTCGGGATACCAAGGATCTCCGCTAAGAGGCTATCATCGAAATTGATATCAATACCTCCAACACGTGTGGTCACATCGAAAGTGTCTAATATGAGATTGCAATAGAACAATCTAATGGCATTAGTTGCTATAGGAAAGCATATTTTAACAAATAAATATAACCCTAATGCCTCAAACAAATGACGATGATCAGGAAACACAGTCCATTTGACTGGAGCGCCTGTGCATATGGATCGTATAGAAAAATCACCATACCACAGTAGGACTTGGTCGAGGGTTTGAAAGAAAAACCCATCGAACGCACCGTCACTCGTTTGGACTGGCGAAAAGAGTGAATCCGTATGTAGATGCGAAGATGACCCTTCCTCACTAGGGGTCGTCTTCTTCCTCTTAGATGGATTGAATTTAGGAGCCATATGTGCAAATTGGAATAAAAATGCACTAATTGAAAGGTGGAGAGAGAGGGAGTTATACCTCACGAAATCAAGATATGTCGTAGAGAACGACGATCTCCGCACGATTCCAAATTTTGGAGAGATTTCACCAAGTAGATTGGAAGGAAAAGATTGGTGAAAAACTAGGGTTTGATGGCTCGGGTCGGCTGCTGCTGCTGTTTGGAATAATTTGGAAGCAATAAAGAAGAAGGGCTGCTCGGGTTCTGTATATATAACCAGACACCCTCAACAGAACTCGGGCCGAATTCGGTCAGAGCTCTGGCCGAATTCGCCCAGGGTTCTTCAAAGTTGGTTTTTGCTATTCTTTTTTATTGTCTCATTTCAAATATTTAATTCAAAGATTAGTTATTTTGGCCTTCAATTAACATAATTAATATTATTTTATGAATTAAATGTCATTACACAGCAACTGTCTTAGATTAGCTGTAGGAGTACTGTCCCAGCTGGCGGAGGTTCACCGGGGAACTCTTAAGTACCGCTTCGCTTCAACCGTAGTTGTGGTGACAGACAGACTCTTTATTGGCTTGTCTCTAACACAGTTTTTGCATAATGATATATAATCATAAAACAAAATCATTTAATATTATTGACGTCCAAAATTCCTAAGTTTCGACGTAAATAATTGAAACGATCTTCCGCTAGAGGTTTAGTGAAGATGTCAGCTAGTTGATTTTCAGTATCTATGTACACAAGGTTTATATCTCCATTTTGATGATAATCTCTAAGAAAATGATGTCTAATCTCGATATGTTTAGTACGAGAGTGACATACTGGATTCTTAGTCAAATTAATAGTGCTCGTGTTATCACAAAAAATGGGAATTTGTGTGTAAAATAAATCATAGTCTTCTAGGGTTTGTTTAATCCACAAAATCTGAGCGCAACAACGTCCTGCGGCGATGTACTCAGCCTCTGTTGTTGATAGGGCTACAGAATTTTACTTTTTACTAAACCAAGAGACTAAAGCTTTGCCTAAGAAATGACATGTACCACTTGTACTTTTTCTATCAACTTTGCATCCAGCAAAATCTGCATCCGAATAACTAATAAGGTCAAAGGACTTAGTTTTGGGATACCACAAGCCAACAGAAGAAGTGCCTTTAAGGTATCGAAAGATACGCTTAACTGCGGACAGATGTGATTCCTTTGGGTTAGCTTGAAAACGTGCACACAGGCAAACACTAAACATTATATCTGGACGACTAGCAGTTAAATAAAGTAAACTACCAATCGTACCTCGATACTTACGTGTGTCGACTGGCTTGCCTTGTTCATCTGAATCAAGCTTTGTTGAAGTTGCCATTGGAGTGCCAATAGGTTTGACATTGTCCAGATCGAACTTCTTTAGCAAGTCTTTTGTGTACTTGGCTTGATTTATGAATGTCCTATTATCAGTTTGTTTGATTTGCAGTCCGAGAAAGAATTTCAGCTCTCCCATCATGCTCATCTCAAACTTATTCTGTATACACTTAGAAAATTCTTGCCACAGAGATTCATCAGTAGATCCAAATATAATATCATCAACATAGATTTGAATTAAAAGCAGCTTGCCATTAAAAGATTTAATAAATAGTGTAGTGTCAACCTTCCCTTTTGAAAAACCGTTGTCAAGTAGAAAAGAGCTTAGACGATCATACCAAGCACGAGGGGCTTGTTTTAAACCGTATAGAGCTTTCTTCAACTTGAAAACATGATCTGGGTTTTTAAAATCCGTAAAACCTAGAGGTTGTGCTACAAAAACTTCTTCTTTTATAAATCCATTTAAAAAAGCACTCTTCACATCCATTTGAAAAAGTTTGAAATCATGAAAATATGCAAATGCACATAACATGCGAATGGATTCTAATCTCGCAACTGGGGCATAAGTCTTATCGTAGTCGATACCTTCTTCTTGATTGTATCCTTGAGCTACGAGTCAAGCCTTATTACGAGTCACTAAACCATTCTCATTCAGTTTGTTTCGGAATACCCAACGGGTGCCAATGACCGGATGATCAACAGGCCTGGGAACAAGTTCCCAAACTTGATTCCGTTCAAATTGGTTTAATTCCTTTTGCATAGCATCTATCCAAAAACTATCACTACATGCTTCATCAATAGTTTTGGGTTCTAGCTGTGAAATAAATGCAACACTAGATATAATATCTCTACAGGATGTACGAGTACTTACTCCCTTGGTAATATTACCAATTACCAAATCCTTTGGATGATTAGCTGTAAATTTCAACCTTTTCGCTTCATTCTGAAGGTAGCTGGTTCCTGGATCTTCTCTAGGAGGTTCAGCTAGTACAGAGCTTGGTTAAGAATTAGCTGGAGTTGAGCTTGGTACAGATGTATCTTCGTCATTGTCATCAATTGTCATTTGATTCAATTCATCAAAAGTGACATTGATTGACTCTTCGATGATCATGGTACGTTTGTTGAAGACTCTGTATCCTTTGCTCTTGGCCGCATAACCTAAAAATATACCTTCATCGGCCTTTTCATCAAATTTTCCCAAATTGTCTTTTGTATTAAGAATAAAACATTTACAACCAAAAATTCGAAAGTATGAAACTAAAGGAATTCTATCAAACCATAACTCAAATGGAGTCTTCTTCGATTTGGGTCGAATTAGAACTCTATTGAGAACAAAGCAAGCTGTGTTGACAGCTTCAGCCTAGAAATATTTGGGTAGACTAAACTGGTTTAACATCACTCTGGCCATTTCGGTTAGAGTTCTGTTCTTATGTTCCACAACTCTATTTTGTTGTGGAGTCCTAGGGTAGGAGAACTCTTGTATAAAACCGTGTGTGTCACAAAATTGCTCAAAATCAGCATTCTCGAATTCGCCACCATGATCGCTTCTAATGCGAGTGATCATGTAACCTTTTTCATTCTGAACTTTCTTGCAAAAGGCGACAAATTCGGGTAATGCATCATTCTTGCGTGTCAAGAAATATACCCACGTGTATCTAGAGAAATCATCTACAATTACGAAAGCATAAAGTTTACCTCCGAGGCTAGCAACTCTGCTAGGACCAAATAAGTCCATATGAAGCAATTATAGAGGTCTAGTAGTACATACTGCGTTTACTGACTTGAAAGTGGATCTGGTAGCTTTGTTCCTTTCACATTGACTGCATACCGAATCCTTCTTGAATGTAATGTCCGGTAAACCGTGTACTAGCTTCTTTATGGATAATCTTGATATTGTATCCATATTAGAGTGACCGAGTCTCATATGCCACAGATGACTCTCATCACTCTTGGCCATTAAGCATCTACCTGAAATGTTAGTTTCTTCTAACAAATAAAAAACATATATATTGTCTTCCCTGATACCTTCAAAGATAGTACTACCAGTTGAGCTATCAACTTTAGTACATTTGTCTTTGCCAAAGTTGATGCCATAACCAAGATCAGCTAGATGACTTATGCTGAGTAGGTTATGTTTCAACTCGGTAACCAGACAGACATCCTTAATTACAGGATAGGGAGACTTACCAACATCACCGATACCAATAATATACCCTTTCAAATTATTACCGAAGGAGACATAGCCTTCCTTCTTTTTCTTCGACAGTGTTGCAAATAGGGTAGCGTCACCGGTCATATGTCGTGAGCAACCGCTGTCGAGGATCCATTTGCTTCTAGCATGTGAAGGGTGTTCCACCTACAAAACAGTTTGCAGATGAAACCTTTGGTACCCATTTCTTGTAGGGTCCTGAATTGTTAGCTTTAGGTATCCAAGCATAAACATTTAAATCAACAAGCTTTCTCATTCTACATGCAGATGATATATGACCAATGAGGCCACAATAATAACATTGTGCATGTCGAGTGTTGAAAGCTGAGTGGTGTGCATGGTTGGTAGGTTTGGGTTTTCTAGTATAGAAAAAAGCATACCTATAATCTTGTTTGGGCTTAACCTTTTGGGGTAAAGGTTTGATAGGGTTAGGTCTGACAGTGTTTGGCTTGGGAATGTTCCGATTTCTCGGTAAGTGACACGTGTTAGGGTAGGAAGCAGCAAGCTCAGGCTGTTTTCCTAACCTAATTTCCAATCTTTTGGAAGTGTCATACAACTTAGTATAATCAGAAGTAAGTGATTCCATTCTGATTTCTGCATATTGAAGACTTTTCTCCTCTATAGAAAGTTCTTCCTTGAGTTGGTCAATAATTTTGTCTTTCTCTTCAGATGACTTGGTAGTCTCGTGTAATAAGAGCTTTATTGAAGAAAGCTCACCAGACTCACTAACATTATTTCTAACGTCAGCTAGTAGGTCGGTAAGTCTACCTATTTCACCTTTGTACTCTTTGAGTACCTTCTTAGAGGTCTGATACTTACTACGCAGTTTCCTTTAATCAGTCATCAGGTCACTGAAGGCATCTCCTAATTACTTAAAGGTGAAGTCATCATAAGTATCAACTACAGGTTCAGTAGGTACCTGATCGGATGCCATAAAGCATACTTTTGTAGCGTCTTCTGATTGTTCGTCTTCTGAGTCGCTGGCTTCACTTTCATGCCATATGCTGGTATTGGCATATTTTCGTGATGTTGATCTCTTCAGGTTCCCTTTTTCATACCTGTTGCTCTTCTTGCTTGATGATGAGTTTGTGGGACAATCATTCTTCATGTGTCCCTTCTTTTTGCAACCATAGCAGACAACATCTTCTTGGTACCAGTTGTTGCTGTTGTTTTCTTTGACTCTCTTCTCATGTCTCATGAATCTTTTGAACTTCCTTGCCAGGAGTGCTTGATCTTCAGCGTCAGATCCACTGCTGTCTGAGTCATCTTCAGCAGCTTTTCTTTGCTGAGCCTTGAGGGCGATAGTCTTCTCCTTTGGTGCAGGCTCTTCAAAATCTTGTAGCTCCAGTTCATGAGTGAGTAGCTTACCCATGAGTACTTCGAGGGACATAGTTGTGAGGTCGTTTCCTTCAATGATTGCAGTAGCCTTTGGAATCCAGTTCTTGTTGAGAGTTCGCAGGAGTTTGCGAATCTTTTTATGGTTACTGTAATCTTTGCCTAGGAAGGACAAAGGATTTACAATATCCAAGAACCTCTCGTACATTTGTGTAACTGTTTCGTTGGGCTTCATTTTGAACGCCTCGTACTCTTGAGTAAGTCTGCTGACTTTAGATTCCTTGACTTGAGTCGTGCCTTCATGTGTGACTTCGAGTAGCTTCCATACTTCATTAGCCGTTGTGCAGATAGACACCATGTTAAATTCAGTTCTGTCTAAAGTACAAAAGAGAGCATTAATGGCACGTGCGTCAAGACCTGCCCTTTTCTTTTCTTTCTCTGTATATCTGCTATGGGGTTTTTCAACTAAAACTCCATCAACATTTATACGAGGTGGCTTTTGATAGCCATCAAGAACAATGGACCATAAATCAAAATCAAGAGATTTTAAGAAGAAACTCATCCGTGTTTTCCAATATTTATAATTCGTACCATCAAACAGTGGGGGTCTGTTTGTGACCTGGCCTTCACTTGTGAATTTCACAGTTGCTATGTGTTGTACTGTGATATATATAACAGTTAATTAAAATGAATAAATAATTGCACTGTTACCTTTGCTTTACCTGTAACACCCGCTCTGATACCAATTGTAGGAACGATATAGTAAAGCGTAATACTCTAGAGGGGGGGTGAATAGAGTTGGCAGCGGAATAATGCTAATTAAAAAAGTTAGTAGCACAATCATAGAATATTAATCACAACTAAAATAATGTAAAGGCAAAGTTAAGAGAGCAAACGCAAAGACAGCGATGTATACTGGTATCCCTCTGTTGAGGACTAATCCAGTCGGTAGAACTCTTGCTACCAGTTGAATCTACTATTGGAAAAACCGCAAGTTTTCTGACGAAGTCCTTGCAACTTCTACAATGCAAGCTTTGATACGAAGAACTCGTCCAACTTCAAATGTGAAGAGGTATTCCTCAATCAAGCCTTCTGATTACAATCTCTCAGAAACTTCTAGACCGCACCGCACTGGCAAATTGACTAGAGGATTGTAACTGGCTTGGGATCTGAAATTGAAAGCTCTAAAAAACTCTTTGGAAGACTGAAAGCTTTAGATAGAGAGAAGATTGAAAGTGAATGAGTGAATTAAAACAGGAAATTACGTATAGGGGGGTGAAGTTTGATAAAATTATAGAAAAGAGGGTAAGTTTAGGAAAATTGCATATTAAGGGATGTGACGACATGAATAATGGCGCCACAAATTGGCACCCTATCTGGCGCCATTAGTGATGGCGCCAAGGGCCCCCCCTGGTGCCATCAGTGATGGCACCGGACCAGTTTGTCCTTACTTTTTTTTGACTTTTTCTCTCTTCCATGTGCCGTAATTTGCAGCATTACGCCATTGTCCACGTTCACGCAACCGTACATCCGACTTATAATCAAATAACTACAAGCGAAACGAACTATATAAATAAACTCAAATTTAATATATAATAAAATAAAGAATAAATATTAATTCCTGAAAAATTACATCTCCTGTAAACACCAATCGAGATATGTGGCTCTTCCGTTTTTGCTCCTCTCTTTCAGTCGTCGGCCCACCGGGAATGCGACCATCGTTTACTGCAGCCATCCTCTTCAAGCGTCGTCCAAGAGAAGCTCCTGCAAATAACAATGTGAATTTATACATCTTTCTTCACTCTCCTCTCCTTATATAGATTTGAAGAACCGGAATGGAAAAAAAAAGTGACATGGAGGGGGGACAAATTGATTTGGGATAGCAAAAAGGTGACATAAAGTGACATAAATAACAAAAAGGTGACATAAAGTGACATAAATTGACGTGGCGGGAACAACCACTGGTCCGGCGCCATCAATGATGGCGCCGGGGGGGGGGGGGCGGCCCCTTGGCGCCATCACTAATGGCGCCAGATAGGGTGCCAATTTGTGGCGCCATCATTCATGTCGTCACATCCCTTTACTTGCAATTTCCCTAAACTTACCATCTTTTCTATAATTTTCTCAAACTTCACCCCCCTATATGTAATTTCCTGGAATTAAAATGATCAAAATCCTTCTCTATTTATAGGAGTTCCAAAGGCAGACTTCTGTCAGAATTCGAGCAGAATTCGGGCAGAACTCTTTGAGCAAATCTCGGTCAAATCCGCAACTGCAGGAGGACCAAGTTCCAAAGATTCAAAATCACAACGGCCACCAACCGAACTCCGGCCGAGCTCTGGCCGAACTCGGTCCGAGTTCTGTCAGGGTTAAGTCAGGGTTTAGTTAGGGTTTTGAAAAAGCTTTTGGTGATTTTTGAAAACCTTTTTGAAAACCTTTTTGTAAACCTTTTTGAGAGGTCATTTTAAAAACATTTTGAACTCATTTGAGGGTAGCCTATTTGCCAGTACGACTCAGTGTACAACATATTCCTAGACTCAAATAAAATGAAAAATACATTGCATAAGAAATTACAGACTCGAGTAGGCAAACAGATCTTCGGTCTTGAATGGAGTGGATAGCCAATCTTGATCATATCTAAGAATCCGAGATGTCCCGACTAGCTTTGTATATCCAGACAAAGTGTGATCAATTATTAAAATCAGGTTGACCATATGACCAATGGGCCAACAGTAACCACTTCTCGTGCCCCTTCACTGGGTGTGGGTCTTGACACGTTTTTAGTGGTGGCCCATGCAGGTCCTAGTTAGAATTGTGGTGGTATTCGAACTAGAGTATCACTGCAGCCTACAGTAGGATTAGGATATTTTTTGAAGGTACTCAATCACATTAGGAAAAACTCTTAATCAGATTTCTTTTATCTAAATTTGCTGCTTATTGTCTTCCCTTGAATATAAACTGTCCTCCTTTGCTATTTTGACTCAATTCTCAGAAATTGTTTTCTTGTTTGATCTGCCTCCAGGATGGTCGAGACTAGATCACATCGCCCAGTTCAGGGGGACACTGATGAGAGGTCTGTCACCTCTCGTCCTCAGCAGCCAGCCCCCGGTACCGCAGACCCAGTCATGCCAATTGGGGTGGGTGTTTCAGTTGCATTCGGAGGAGCCCCTCCACCAGCAGTATACAGGCAGAGTCCGGTGATTCCGGAGATGCTCCAACAGCAGCAGCCACTTTTGGGATCCGTTGACGCAGTCCAGCTGTTTACTTTCTTCCAGCAGTTCATGGAGGCCCAGCAGCAACGTCAGACGACAGAGGTCAGTCGGGGCATCGATCTGGCCCTGACGACAGTTGAGATGGTAGCAGCTCAGCATGCGGCAGTTCAGCAGCCATATCAGCCGAAGGAGAAAGGCATCCAAGTTTTTCAGAAGATGCACCTGCGGGACTTCAGGGGTATAGAGGGCATCTTGTACGCTGATGAGTAGATTAAGCATATGGTGGAGATTTTCAGGCTGACGAAGATTCCAGCGAGACTACAGATCGAGGCGACGGCCAGTATGATACAGGATTTGTCTTGTATATGGTACTAGACCGACCCGAGGGTTGGTACACCTGGGCAGACTTGGACAGCCTTCAAGAAGCTATTAAAGGAGAAGTATTTCCCTGACGCAGCGCTTGGTGCCCTCGAGACTCAGTTCGAGGCTTTAGTATAGGGCAGTCAGACTGTCGAGGAGTATGCAGGAGAGTTTTGCCGTCTGGGCAGGTTTATCGATGGATTATCTGAGGCGATGAAGGCCAGGAGGTTCAGGAAGGGACTAGTCAAGGAGGTGAAGTCCTATACCAAGAGTGCCTGCAGCGCCACTTTTGAGAAGATCTTGGTGGGTGCCTTAGCAGGAGAGGATGATCTTGAGCTGAGGCTCAAGAGGGGGCGAGACACTCAGGGAGCCAGTGGTAGCGGAGGATCGGCCAAGAGGTCGCACTTTCAGCAGCAGCAGCAGCAGCACCACCAGTAGAGACAGTTCTAGGGTCAGGGCCGTGCACCTTTCCAACAGGTGCAGCAGCAGCCGAGGGTTCAGCCGTAGGCACTTAGGCAGCAGCCTGTCAATTGTGGTTTCTATAAGAAGCCAGGGCATGTGTGGAATGACTGCAGGAAGAGGCTTAGGAGGTGCCTACTATGTGGTTCGGCAGAGCACCAGTTGAGGGAGTGCCCTCTATCTTCGGGGCGAGTAGCTCAGGGAGCGGGGGCCAGAGCCCCAGCAGTTCAGCAGAAGGGACCGCTGCCGACACAGCAGCAGCGGTTCGTGAAGCACCAACAGCAGGCCAGGGGAGGCCAGCAGGGGCAAGCTTTCACCATGGCGGCCAAGGATACAGAGGTTATTGGGGAGCTGATCGCAGGTTCTGTTCTACTTGACTCTATTCCAGCTTTCACCTTATTTGATTTTGGGGCTTCCTACAGTTTTATGTCTATATTATTTGTTGTTAGACACTGTCTAGTATCTGAATCCTTGCCTAGGACCTGCAAGATCATGACCGGTGGTGGAATTATCCTCATGAGTGATGTTTGCAGAGGGCAGAGTATTATTTTGGGAGGCCGAGAGTTAGAGGTGAGTCTGCTCGTAATGCCACTACCGAACTACGATATCGTATTAGGTATGGATTGGTTAAGCAGGCATCACGCCAGCATAGATTGTCGTAAGGGTAGAGTTCTGTTCGGAGCGCCAGGAGTGCCAGAGTTCGAGTTCACCCGACGGCAGGCGGAGCAGAGCAGCGGGCTTTTCTGCGAAGTTTCAGTCGAGGAGCAGGCGGTTCCACATCCTTTGATTACGGAGTTCATGGACGTCTTTCCAGAGGAGTTGTCAGGACTTCCATCGGACAGGGATATTAAGTTCTCGATAGACTTGGTTCCCGGCACGGAGCCAATTTCTCAGCATGTCTATCGAGTAAACAATAGTGAGTTAGTAGAATTGAAGAAGCAGGTGGATGAGCTGCAGGACAAGGGCTATCCGATGGAGTTTTTCACCTTGGGGTGCTCCGGTACTCTTCGTACCCAAGAAGGATGGGTCAATACGGATGTGTATCGACTACAGGGCACTCAACAACCTCATGATCAAGAACAGATACCCACTGTCGCGGATTGATGATCTTTTTGATCAGTAGAGCAGAGCTCGAGTTTTCTCAAAGATTGATCTGAGGTCAGGTTATCATCAGGTAAAGGTAAAGAAGGAGGATATCTCGAAGACCGCATTAAGAGTATGGTCAGTTTGAGTTCTTGGTTATGCCGTTTGGGATGACCAATGCCCCGGCGGTATTTATGAACTTGATGAACAAGGTGTTCCACCAGTACTTGGACAAGTTCGTGGTAGTGTTCATCGATGATATCCTGGTGCATTCGAAGACTGAGGAGGAGCATGAGGATCACTTGAGAGTGGTTCTGGAGACACTCAGGAGGGAGGAGCTTTATGGCAAGCTCTCGAAGTGCGAGTTCTTTCTGGACAGAGTTGACTTCTTAGGTCATATGGTGACTGGAGATGGGTTCTCAGTGGACCCGAAGAAGATTACGGTAGTTGAGGCTTGGTCGGTACCGAGTTCAGTAGCAGAGATCAGGAGCTTCTTGGGACTGGCAGGCTATTATAGGAGGTTTATGCAGGATTTCTCCCGGATTGTAGAGCCGTTGACTTGGCTGACCCAGAAGGATACAGAGTTTATTTGGTCAGGGAAGTGTCAGGTCGCTTTTTATGAGTTGAAGAAGCGGCTGACGACAGCTCCGATTCTGATATTGTCATCAGGATCGGGAGGGTTCACTATCTACAGTGACGCCTCAGGGAAGGGTTTAGGTTGTGTCTTACAGCAGCATGAGAAGGTAATTGCCTATGCTTCTAGGCAGTTATGTCCCCATGAGAAGAACTACCCTACCCAGGACTTGGAGTTGGTAGCAGTGATATTTGCTTTGAAGTTGTGGAAACACTACTTATATGGAGAGAGGGTAGAGATCTTCACAGATCATAAGAGCTTGAAGTATGTGTTTACACAGAAGGAGCTCAACATGAGGCAGCACAGGTGGTTGGAGTTGATGAAGGACTTTAACATTTTACTATAGAATCACCCAGGGAAGGCCAATGTGGTTGCCGATGCCTTGAGTAGGTATCCGACAACCATATATTTGACTATGGATCGTCACTTGCTAGCAGATTTGGAGAGCCTGGGGATTGAGGTGATTGTGTCAGGAGTTTAGATGCAGATATGGGGCCTTCAGATTCAGTCGGACTTGATAGAGAGGATCAAGTCGACGCAGTTCAAGGATGTTGCTCTACGGTGTATCCGAGAGCAGGTTCGAGCAGGGCTGGTGGATGGTGAGTTTACACTTGCAGAGGATGGTGCTTTGAGGTACGGTTTCAACCTGTTTGTGCCCAGTAAAGAGCTCAGGGAGTAGGTCATACAAGAGGCCCATCGATCTCAGTACTCTATACATCCTGGTGCCAACAAGATATACAAGGATCTGAGGGAGCACGTTTGGTAGTATGGGATGAAGCGGGAGGTAGCTCGCTTCGTAGGCAGGTGTTTGGTCTGTCAGCAGGTCAAGATAGAGAGGCAGAGGCCAGGAGGTTTGTTGCAGCCATTGCCCATTCCAGAGTGGAAGTAGAAACATATCACGATAGATTTTGTATCTGGATTGCCGCGTACACCTAGAGGGAAAGACGTGATTTAGGTCATCATAGACAGGTTGACCAAATCGGCCTACTTTTTGCTATTTAAAGTGGGTACATCTACTGAGAGGCTTGCAGAGATGTACATACGGTAGATTGTCAGGATTCATGGAGTTCCGGTCAGCATCGTCTCGGATCGGGATAGTCGCTTTACTTCCTATTTCTGGCGGAGTCTGCAGACTAGTTTGGGTACTTAGCTCAAGTTTAGTACTGCATAGCACCCTCAAACGGACAGACAGTCAGAGAGGACTATTCAGATGCTCGAGGACATGCTGCGAACGTATGTCTTAGATTTCGGAGGATCTTGGAAGGATCACCTGTACTTGGTGGAGTTTGCTTACAACAACAATTTTCAGGCCAGCATTAAGATGTCATCCTTCGAGGCACTATACGGGCGTAGGTGTCGTACATCCTTATCTTGGGATGATGTTGGAGAGCGAGCTTTATTGGGACCTGATATGGTTGTTGACGCAGTCGAGAAGGTGAAGCTCATTAAGGACAGACTTCGCGTGGCGCAGGGCAAACATTGGCATTGGGCCGATAGCCATCGGAGGCCTTTGGAGTTTGAGGTACAGATTAGAGATAGGATTAGAAGTAGGTTGTTTGTTGTGTTTGTTTGGTTATGTTAGATTATTTAGTAACTTGAGACCTTGTTTGTGTTTAGGTCGGAGATATGATTTTTTAAGGATATCTTCGACTCGTGGTACCATACGTTTTGGTGGAGGTGGGAAGCTTATCCCGCGCTTCATCGGACCTTTCGTGATCAGCAGGAGAGTCGGTGACGTGGCTTACATGCTAGACTTGCCATCTGCACTAGTGGGTGTCCACAACGTATTCTACGTATCACAGTTGAGACGGTACGTGGCTGATCCTAGCCATGTACTTGACCATTCGGAGATTGAGGTGGGACCTACTCTCAGTTATCCAGAGCAGCCAGTGGAGATTCTGGATCACCGAGAGACGGTACTGAGAAACCAGGTGATACCCTTGGTTTGTGTCGCATGGAGCCATCATTCTCCAGGAGAGTCTACCTGGGAGCGAGAGGATGAGATGTGCGAGCGATACCCTTATCTTTTTGGACCTTGAGGTATGATTGTCTATCCTTCTTATCAGTTTAGTTTCACCTTTTTAATTTCTAAGACAAAATTCTTTTAAGGAGGGTAGATTTGTCACTACCACATTTTAGCTTAAGGGTATTTTGGTTATTTTGTAAATTTTGAATTTATTTTGAATTATTGAAGTGATAATTGTTATTTTTGACTTTTGTTAGTTGAGACTTTGGAGACTAACCTATATGTTGACTCTAGCTATGGTGACTTGAATAGCATGGTGGGACCCTAGTCTAACTTAATTCAACCCAAGTTAAGTTACTTAAAATCAAGTTTCAAATAGAAGGATAAATGAATAGGTTCATAGGACTTTTGACTCATGAATTAATTTCCATTACCAATGAGACTTGGCCCAAGCCCACTTGTCAAAACCCTAACCCTAATTCTTCCTTTAGTGGCCGGCCACCTAGGGCTTCCCCCACTATATAATATCTCTTCCTATTGTTCTTGCCTCTTTTGTATCAAACCAACATTGGAAAAGGAAATGTATTGTCATTCTTCCCCAATCCATAACTATCCTATTTTAATTCCTTTTTTACTCTAGTTTCTTGCATTAGATTCTAATCCTACTCTATTTTCTATTTATGGAGAGAAATCTCAGCTTTGGAACAATTTGGAGATTTGGGCTTGCAAGGAGAATCATCCTATTTGGGGCTTTTCTTGTCATTTGACACACTATAGGTAAACCCTCTAAATTGTGTTTTTATTCTGATTTCTTTGCATACAAAACTAGATCTAGGTTTCCCCTAGCTGTGATGTGTGATTTGTGTAATTTTGCATTGATTTCGTGTCCGTATCGGATATGTATCCTAATCTAGTTCTAGGTGTCTGTGAAAATGTCTCAATGGATTTTATTTTAATATTTTTGAAAAGTAATTAAATAGATTTGTTGTTTTATATGTGCATATTAATTTCCCCATGACTGAGCCACTTTTTGAGTCGTGTCCGTGTCCAAAATGGATACGAACACGCTGCACGATACCCCGATCGAGTGTCCTGCTGCTCGGGGTGGATTTCTCTGTGTCCGCACCACTTGGACACGTGCCATTTGACACACAGCAGTGGGACATGACTGAAACATCATTCCCCAAGTGTCGTGCCAAATGGTGGCGTGTCAGACACGTATTTCATCATGCACGGGTTTGACACAGTGACTGTGCGCGTGTGAAAACACGATTGATACGCGTATCGTATCGCGTACACACGTGGCCGTTGTGTCTCGTGGTGTGTCAACTATGTAGCCCTACACGTGGGCTACACGTGTGCATGACCACGTGGTATGAGGTGTCGTGTGTCGTATCCACGACACCTGTGTCTCGAAGTACGACGTAGTGTACCTGTGTGTGTATTTCGTGTGTTTGCTGGATTCGACACGTCGCGTCCTGCATCCTAGGACACGATACGACCTGTATAGCATGTGTACACTTACACGACACATTACCAACCAATTAATTTAAATATTAGTTGTATTTGAACTCGAAATCATGGGTTCCCCCAAATTTCTGATACTAGTTCACTGTAGGTTGATTTTCTGAGATTTCGAATTAGGTTTACTGTTTTTCTTGATGATTAATTGAAATGTTGGTACACCTATATACATCTGAGCTTAGTGGCATGCTAGGATTCATGAATTGTATTAGATTATGGGTTTCGATCTTCATGAAACTGATTTGTGTACACTTAAAACTGGGAATTGATAAACTGTCATGTGTGCATTGATATATATCACACACACACACATGATGCTGAAAACTGGAAATCAATTCCTGTTACACTAATTTCTGAAACATTCACACTATTTTCTCTACACACACACACCCTCTTCCTGCCACACACAGGAACCTATATCCATGTACACACTATTGACACACACACACACATATAGATATCTATCACTCTATATCTCTCTCTCTAATTATGTATATATATATATATAGTATCTATAATTTTGCTAGAGAAATATGTAATATATATATATACAAATTGCCTATATGTAATATATATATATATATATATATATATATATATATATATATATATATATATAGCCTATATTATTTTAACATATATATATGTGGTAATTAAATATGTGTGTTGCCAATATAGATTGTATATGGCATATAGCCTATGTGTATATGGAATATATACACATGAGTTTTGTGTGTTGATAGCTTGTGTGGCATTGTGATGATGTGTGAATGCTAGATAGGTATGGTTAGGTATAGTGAGACTTGTCTGGGTTAGGTTTGACCTAGTTTGACTAGTGTAGTTGATTAGAGTTGACCAAAGGTTGACTTTAGCCTAGATTGACCCAAACATCATGTATAATGCATTGTAGAAGTCTATTTTACCATTTTGGATATGTTGTGACTTGTGCTGTTCTAATAAGAGCCAGACACCACTCCTCAGGCAGTATTTTATGCCAGATACTCAGGATATCTGGCGAGTACATTCTCTGACCGTTTCATACTTGATAGGATTTACATTTACGCTCTAGATTACTTTACTTAATGTATCCCATCATGAGATATTATCCCCCTTGGGAGCATCGGGTTACAGTATGTCATGTGCGTTTCACTTTCATCATGTACTTTGGTGCTTTCACCATTCATGTACACTCTCGTGATTCATGTACTCTCATGTTCACGGAGACCCCATGTATACAATCATGTGCACCCTATTATGGGCCTTTATGTGATATCAGGTACAATAACATAACCTGTCTGGATCCTTGTGTATTGATTGGGGTACGGAAGAGTATAAATGGTCATGTGAACAATTCCAAAGTAGTATACTCATGTGCAAACTCTTAGATTACTCATATGCAAATTTAAGCCGTTCACATGTCTATCTTGTACTCTAAATCACTAGTTCACTGTTAGTTCTCGACTATAGTATCTATTTACATTATCGTTCTCTCTTTTACTTTATGTATATTCTTCAGCGTTTCATGTATCTTACTCTATTGCATATTTATATATCCTGTCATATTATGAACTGCATAAGATGTACTGTGCTCGCTTCCGTCCTGACTGGACCTGTTGAAAATATTACAGATGACATTGAGGAGTTCTGTCCCACATACTATGGAGCAGGCCTAAATGACACATGTGAGTTGGACTCCCAGGAGGACCCAGCACTTGTAGAGGACATTACCCCAGTAGTCTAGGCTAGTTAGCTAGACCAGTATCTTACTTATCATTCTGTCATGTTTGGATACACTTGTATTTATTTAGGGATTTATTATTTTGGATATTGTGGAGTTGTTTATCTTAGATACTTAGTTTCTTTCTCTTATCTTGTATTCCATCTGTGGATTTTGTTGAGATATTATCTATCTATCTTATCGTACTTTCTTCCTTAGCTGTGATTGTGTTATACTTTATATTATTCCTCCATTCGAAGAGTATAAATATATAGGTACCTTATAACTGTTAGATGTATGTGACCTAGGACAGCGTTCTACCGCCGACACTGCGGTGTAGGCTAGACGTAACCACATCTCGTGCCCCTACACTGGGTGCGGGTCGTGACAGGCCATCTGTTGGTAGACTTCTTCTTCTTCTTCTCGCAGAACTGAGAGAGAAAGTTGGGTTCGTAGTCCACCGTCTTTGATTGGGGCTTTTGTAAGGGGGATCCCAGGAAGCCATGTTGGATGAAACACACAGTGGCTTTTCATCGTCAGAGAAACGCAGCCATCGAAACACGGACTTTCACTGAGGCACTCTTGTTGCTTTGGAGCAGCAACATTTGATAACAATACTGGTGCACGAATGTGCACTATAAATTGTTATGTCCGCCCTCGCTTTACGCTTATGATTTATCATGTCGCACAAGTCAGCGGAAGGGAGTTTTGCCTTACAACCCATGTTGCATGCATCGCCGAGCTTTGCATGCGGGTTCGTAAGGAGAGTTGGCACATCCAGACTTAGTTCACGTGTAGGGGCAACCCCCACACCTAAGTTCTGTGATGTCCTTGAAGACAGTCCCGTGCTATACGCGTTGGTGCCTATCTTTTTGATGTGGGTACATAGGCCTAAGAGGCTGGCCTTGGGCGCATGCTCCTTGACAGCATGTCTGAGCCTCCTTGATATGGGCGCATAGTATGGATCCAGTGAGCCTGGGCACATATCCTTGGGCGCATGACCCTTGATGTCCAGTCTGTTGAAGACTGAAGCATTCTGGTTGGGGTTATGCGTCCAAACATCTCCTTGGGCGTATGGCTTTGGGCGCATCCTTCGTGGAGCAGCATTGTTTTCTCCCAGTTTTGCCTCCTTTGTTTGTGAGCCTCGTCGGGTTTGCCCAAAGTGTCGCACACCCCGATTCTTGGCATCGTAGTATTTTCTTTTGCCAAGTCTCGAGCGTAGAACACTCTGTTGTTGGTTGTGCAGGAAAGAAGTTACTGGACTAGTAGAGCCCGGAACGGTGTGAGCCTTCTCCATTTTGGAAACTTCTGTGGTAGAGTCATGCGCCCATGTGACAGAGTCCTCCAGTTGCATATCTGCTATGACACTAGCAGGATATGCACAGTGAGCCTTCGGAAGCCAAGTCTTGTGAGACTTGTTTGGCTTTGCTGATTTTGAGGGAGTAGAGCCATCCCTCGAGAGCATCTCTTCGAACGCCTACTGATCGAAATTTATGATCAGCATCTTCTGAGTGCTCTCCACTTTGTCGGTATCGAATTGCGTCACCACCTTCTCGTCAGAGAAAAAGGTAGTCCCCAGCAGAGTCGCCATTTTTGTGGACACACAAAAAAGAAGAAGAAAATACTGTCTTTACTTTATTGGGGCAAGGCACCACAATTCGAGTACGCTTGAGAGATCCTGCGCTGAGGATCCCCGAGTACAAAAATAAATTCTGGGGAATGGGACGATAGAGATCGAGCGGCAGTTGCTCCTTTACTCCATTGACACTCCGATTACAAAAGTGGAAAAAACCTAAAAAATTGCTAACTCTCGGCTCACTGGCAAAAAGTACAGCAATTTTGCTCTTGAAAATGCTCTCCGTTCTGTCCTTTGAAGAGGGATGAGGGCCCTTTTTATAGCAGTTCTTTAGTTGGAATGATGTTATGCGCCTACATGAGGAAACCATACTGGTTTTCATGTGGGTGCATAGTCCTGCCTTGGGCGTATAGGGTGTAGGCGCATACAGGCTGGGAGATCATGGATTGGTCGTGGTGTTGACGTGGCCGCATGCTTCGGTGCACGACTGCTCGTGGAGACTGACGTGGCCGTGCGCTTCGATGTACGTTTTGATGATGGCTTTGACCGAGTCAGGCTTGGGCGCATAGCCCTGTTTTAGGCTATGCGCCCTCCTTTACAGAGGGTTGCTTGGGCGCATAGAGCTTTCACAAGCTTTGGGCGCATAGAGCTTCGGAGGATGATGGGCGCGTAGGAGCTTCACTGGGTGACTTGAGCACATAGGAGCTTCACTTGGACGCATATGTCCTCTTTTGGCTTGGACACATAAGGCTTTATTTGCTGAAATTTTCATGCTTCTACAGTTTAGGAATGGTCAAAATTCAAATTTTTTTGTCACGATTAACTCGATTAATTATTTAAGCAAAATTATTTAGGCATGATTACAGTGTCAAAATCTAGAAAAATATGCGAATTGACACGATCGAAATATAATAAAAAAATAGTCTAGTTGCGATCAAAAGTCGTTAAGAATGGTCCAAATCGAAATCATTTTAGCACGATTCAATTATGTAGGCATGGTCATTAAATTATAATCTAGGTATGATAATGAATCTAGTGGAAGGAATTCAAAAATAGGTTTAAAAGATTACTAGGAAGACAAATAATGATATTAAAATAAAAGATAAGAAAAATGAAAGGATAAAGACTAAATCAGAATTTTAGGTGAATGCATGAAATTGCAACCATGAAATCAATAGTCATATGCCAAAAGAACGGAGTCTCTATGATATTCAAAATCGTATGTATATATGATGTCACTCTACCGAGAATTTATGCCTCACTAGTGTACATCTGGCTGCAGTAAACCCTTAGTTTCATGAATCAAATATAATATGGTATCGAATATCCTCGAAACTCATAAAGACAACCAAGATATAGTTTTAACAATATTCGATAACCTACGTTTACTTGAAATAATTTCAACTTTATGGGTCATACCTTGCCAGTGCGCTTCTGGTTGCAATGAATCCCGCAGTCTCCATAACTCAAATAAATGGCTACAGTGCGCTTCTGCCTTGCCATTATAAGTCATCAAAAAATCATTCCAACTACATCTATAAGAATTTCAAAGGAGCTTCTAAAAGTCAAACAAGTCGATCATGATAGGGAAAATATAAGTATTTGTCCTTTTTGAAAGTATCAGTTTTGAAAATCAACAATTAATTAGGAAAAATGACCGAAGATAAGAGAAATACATATTTTAATTTCTATTTCTCTACTATTCAAGGATCGAGGAAAAAGTATATATGTATCTTTAATTCTTAACAAAACTAACTCAGAATAAATATATGGATAATCGAATCGGGTTTGGTTCAAACTCAATAGATGGAAATAAAGTATAGACTCTTAGAGAAAATAATTACTTATAGCCAATGGGAAATAACTAAGTGATACGGGTAATGGTGATAATATTTAGAGAGGGCAGAAAAGATAATTTGGACAAATTATTAAGGTTAGGAATTAAATTCTAGGAAGGTCTAAGTTACAGAGTGGATAGTCTTCCCACCTTTGATTATATCATCTATTAAAATACAATAGTGTATCCTTCTATCAAAGTCATCTAATAGGGTTTATAATCCTTGGCTAAATCATATGGCCTAAGTACCAACCTTAACTACCCGACAGTCAAATTCAATAAGGGCTTCCCAATGGTATACCTAGTCCTAAAATCAAATCAATCCTAATTGTGAATGAGCATCCTAGTCGCAGGCTCGCAATAGTATGACTAACTTAAGTACTATCACGAGTTCGCAATCTTTTACGAAGGCTGACCTGCATGGGCCACCAAAAATATGACCCGCACCCGCTTTTCAGGATACGAGTGCGTAGCCAAGTCCAGCCTATGCCGCAGTGTTGGTAGTAGAACGCTATCTTGCATACAATAAATAAATGCTCAAAAATAATCTTTATTGCTCATTCACATTGCTAAATTAATTACAACATTTATAAGATTTATATTTAACCAAATACAATGTCTCACAAATCTAATACAACCAATTTAAACCATCTAACTAGTCTCTATGTTATAGCCTTCAAGTACACCCATATTGTCACTACCACATTTTTGGCCTAGGGGTATTTTGGTCATTTGTGATTTTTTGGAATTAATTTGAATTTGTGATAATTAATATTGTGCTAATCCTTGTGTTGAGCCTTGACCTAGTTTTGACCAAACCTAGATGTTAGTCATGATCCTAGAGACTAAGTTAGAGGATTACAAACTTAATGGTTAAGTTAGAAATATCTAGATATTTAGCTAAGTTAGATATTTTAGCTCAACCTAATATCTACTTGGGCCTTTAGCTAGAGGCTTAGAAATTTCTGTTAGAGAGAAGCCCATAACTTGCATTGCACATAAAACCTAAACCCTAGCTATAATGGCCGGCCAAGGAGCCTTCTTCCCTATAAAGGTTCACATTTATTACATCTTGCCTCTTTTTCATAGCCTCCTTTAAATCTAATTTGTGTTCTTCCCCAAATCATCCCCTTTTCTCCAAATCACCTCCAAATTGAACCTAGTCTTTTGCATTGCACTCCCTTGCTATAGAGGAGATCATTGGAGGCTAGCTAGCAAGGATTGGAGGCTCCTGGACCATAGCAAGTTGGTGAAGGGACTCATTTCTAGGCATTTACATTGAGATCTAACTCTCAATAGGTAATGGCCCTAAACTCATTTAAATTCCTGATCTCTTCATAGATGCATGCATCGAGGCACCATAGACATATAGACCAAGTTTGGTAGGATTTTGTGTCCATTTGATACGCGTATCGGAGGCGTATCGAAGTGTAGTGTAAGGTGTTTGATGAAACGCCACAATAGATTATTTATTAATGTTTTTCAAAACTAATTCCATATTTTTGTAGCCTAATATGTGTAGATTTCATTCCTTGGACACTGAGCACATTTTGTGTCGTCTTCATGTCTAAATCAGACACGGGAAGCTCTACGCTACTCTGTGCACATTCCCCTGCTACCCGATACTGTTTTCTCTCAATATAGGACACGTGGACACGTGCCATTGGCATGGAGGTTGTGTCCATGTCTATCAGGCCCCTCTCCAAGTTTGAGATTACTTCGTGTTGTATCGGGCACACAATCGAGTCTGTATTGATTTCGAGCAGACTGGGCACATGCAGAACACAGCTTCTGATACACACTTGACACGATGACACGGGGCAACTTGGACACTATTCAGGTGTCTATCACCTAGCCCTAGACCTACTCTATCCCTGGATACGAGCACGAGACTTCTAGTTGTGTGTGTCGTGTCCTGTTACGCCCGACATGGCCGTACGAGCCCTCTTCTCACTACTTTTGTGTTCGATATTTCTGTGGACACTTCGACACCATTTGGATGCGATCCTATTGACTTTGTGGACACCAATGGGACACCCTCACTCCCACTTGGTTGGACACATGTTAGACACACCTAACATTGACACTTAACCCTATGTGACACTATGTATTGACACTCACTCACTTACTGAACACTGCTGTACACTCACACACCTGCACACACACAGGCCCTCTGTACACTCACACACTCTTGTCACATACACAGAACACACACTCACCCCCCTTGCTGTTTGTAATGGGTTTCATGTATGCTATTGGGTTTAGTTACCTGGGGTTATGTTATAGATATATAGAATTTGGGTTATATATTTAGTTGTGGTTATATATATTAGAGTGTGGGATATTGAGTTAGGTTACAGAGATATATATGAGAGGGTACTATGTTAGGCCTTTGGCATATAGATTAGATGTACATATCTATATATGAGTTTGTGGCATGAGCTTCTGTGAGGATTTATAGGATGTGTAGGTTTGCATATGTTTGTATACATGAGGATAGGTTATTCAGTTGTCTGTTATATGATTCAATATAGGCTATAGGTTGAGGGATATATATGTATGTGTGAGACTATATTGGTTGAAGTAATAGTTGTGATATATAGATGTATATATAGTATGTGTGTGTGTGTGTGTGTGTATGTGTGTGTGTGTGTGTGTGTGTGTGTGTGTGTGTGTATTTGTGAACCTTGCTATATAGGCATTGTATATACTTGTTAGGTAGGTTTCCTATATAGGCTAATGCATGTGTTACTTGGCTATGTATATATACATATGGTATATATATATACATAGGAGCTTATTAGACTATCTTGACCTAGAAAGTGACTAGGTAGACCTATGATGACTAGTAGACTTGTTATTGACTGAACCCTAGACTAGTTGACTAGAGTTGACATAGTTTGACTAGATTGTTGACCAGAGTTGACCATGAGTTGACTTTGGCCTAGAATGACCTAGAATCATACAGAATACATTATAAACTTCATTATTACCATCTTGGATACATTGTGACCTGTGTTGTTCTAAATAGGACTCAGTTACTCCGGTTCGGACCTTTGTATTCACCAGTTGCTCAGGATATCAGGTGAGTATATTCTCTGATCGTTTCATACTTGCTTGGACTTATATTCGTGCTCTAGATTACTTTACTTGATGCAGTCACGATGTTATCATGGATTAGTACTATATGGATCTTTCTATAAGATATTATCCCCAAGCAGGTGCATCGGATATTTCATGTTCATATACTTTATCATGTGCATCATGTACTTCTTGAACTCATATCTATTCATGTATACACATGTTCTCATGTGCCTTCATGTCCACTCATGTGCACTCATATTCACATGTGCTTCTTGTATAAAGTAATGTAATCATGTACAATAACGTAACTTGAATGGATCCTTGTGTATTGATTGGGGTAGGGGAGTAGAAGTGGTTAAATCCAAGTAGTGTAATCATGTACATGCCGGTTATACCTTTGTAGCATCCATTTTTTCATAGAAAGGGTATTTTAGTCATTTTAGCCATTTTGGCCTTTTTGTGATTTTCTAGATATTTTTATTTGTGTTGTGCTAGCAACTGGTTTAACCTTAGTGGACTTTGTATAGGAGTCTAACCATGTCTTAGAATTTATTTTTCACCTATTAGAATTTATTTAGGACTTGGGTTCAATTTAGAAGGCTTTTGAATGATTTTAAGCCTTTTTGCATGTAGCCTTTTTGAGCCTTTGTGACTTGGGCCTTACTACAACTTGAGAGGGAGTTGGCCCAAGTGAAACCCTAACCCTAGAAACCCCCATATTGGCTGGCCACATGTCACGCCCCGGTTCCAAGATATGTGGGACCAGGAACACGTGGCGTGCCAGCTGTACGATCAAGTATAGAAAAACCCCAATTTAATGTACTGTACTCGATCGTAGTACGCTGAAGTAACAACTAAATAACAATACAGGCAGGTAAATACTAATCTTATCCACAGGAAAAATCATAGAATAAAGCTGGAAGGAATAAAAATAACTCTGAATCAAACTACAAGTCATGACTAGTGAAAAATAAACCACCAATAAATGTATGAATGAACTACTAAAAGAGTACAACTGAACCAGAAAAGAAATAGATAGCCACTAGCAGAAATCACCTAAGAACTCAAGAAACTCACGAGGCTCAACATTGAAGTCCTCGTCAGCAAAAGTCTTTAATCTCCGTAGTCCGTCGGTACCTGTGCTCGTCCCAATCTGGAAAAGGTGCCAGGTCCTCAGAGGGACGTAACAAGTACACAAGAAATCGACATACATGATAGTACAGGGCAGTATATAAATAACTAGAACAAAATGTAACATAACATCTCCCCAACCAAACAAGGACAGGATATATCATGCAACATACGACAGGTAAACTAACCATCTATGTGTAAAATGCACTCGAGACATCTCTAGTGGCACATGAGAGGGGGAGAAGAAGAAGAAACAGCCACCAAGCGTTCTACGGTTTGAGAAACGAGGGGCTACGAGCATCCAGCGTCCATTGGAAACAAAAATTCTCATACACCACTAGTAGACTCTCCCCACCCAATGTATATCCGTACCGTATACGTGGTACAAATAATATGCAAGACGTCATAGTATATATAAGTAGACCTGTACCAACCACTAGACCAGACGCGAACTCACGTGCCAATGATCAGTCGACACACAAATCCATGCTCTCAACTCACTCATATAGTGATCGTGTATGATACGGTGTCCGGCTAGAAGGTACCACATACCTTCACAATACACGGGATAAGTCCACTACTACTAGACGCGTGCACACAACTGAGAAGTAACTAGGTAACATAAACTAACTGTAAAAATATACAATCAAGCAAGGTGTACTTGCCTGTGTCCAGCAACTGAGTATCTGGGTCCAAAGTAGAGTCCGAGTCCCGAGAAGCAAATAATCCTAAACAAAATTTATCTCTAATTAATTACTAATTAAACAATTTAAACAATTCATTTAATTGCTAAGTAATCTATAATTTAAATTAATCTAGTACTACTAGCTAACTAGTATCAAATTTTTATGAATAATAATTATACAATAATAAGTAGGTAACCATACTTATTATCATACCATTTATATTCTGAAATTTATTTACAACTAAATATTTAATAATTAATTAACTAATTAATGATAATCAATTAACCAACCATTTTAATACACACATGAATTCACAATTCCTAATAATACTAACTTAAATAGTAAAAATCCTTAAAAATCATTTTTAGTCTATTTTAATAATAAACTAAATAATATCAGAATAATAAATATATATTATATATATATTTTACAGAAAATAAATTATTACCATTAAACTATTTATTAAATAACTAGTTGAATAATAACAATAAGTACTTAATAATTCTAAATAAATCCAAATAAATCACCACCAACCTTAAATTTAATCATTAAAACTAAATTCACAGTAGTAACACAAAATTAATAATTATTTAAATCAATAAATAATTATTACACAATTGATTACATAAACCTAAACATGATTCTCAAAATTACTTTTAAGTCTTAAAAATTCGTAAATATATCTAAAATACATAAAATAAATTCTTAAATACCATATTTACACATTTCTAACAGAATCATATCACTTCACAAAATTTACAATATTTATATAATTAATAACAATTAATTATATAATATATTCAACTTATGTAATAAATCTAGAAATTACTCAACTAAATCCAAATAATTATAAATAATAAAAAATAAATATTGGAATTATTTTTCTACAGAATAACATGCTATTAAAAACATTTTCTATTCAATAAGTATTATTTAATTACTAACCAAATAAATAAGATAAATTGAAAACAATATTTAATATTCAATTTGATTAATACAAAACTTCCAAGATAAATCTAAATATAATATTTTAAACACCAATCAAATTCTGGAAAAATTTACATAACTTACTTTATAATTAAATCTATATTTTCCATATAAGTTATATTATTTAATTATTTATTAATTAAATAATAAGCATCAAAAGTGAATTAATTAAACAGTGTAAATTCGCTGTTTTTCACATAAAATAATTATAAATTAAACTATAAAAATTCTGGAAAAATTATTTTAAAATACTATATTAAATATACAAACTTTTTCATGTACAAAGTTTTCTCTAATTCGTAATCAAAATGTTACATCAAAATTAAAACAGAAAACACATTTAATTAATTACTAACATTGAAACTTCATAATTAAATATAAATAAATATCAATAATTAATATTAAATCACACGAAAATTAGGGTAGAACCCCTACATATTTACCAATGATTTCCTACATTTAGATCTAATTAATCATCAATCTATTCATCACAACAATCCTTACAATAATCTGAATATTCAGAATTTAATTATTAAAACTTGGTTTAAAGCATGCAAAGAGGATTTAATCCACGTGACAGCGCCACGGGGGGTCAGGGTTACCTTGCCACGCCGCAGGAGGGTGGCTCGCCGACGAAGGGGGGTTGCGCCGACGAGGGGGCCGCCGGATGCTACACGCGGGCGCAGGAAACGCCGTCGTCGTCGACGGCGGGGCTCCGGGTGAGGGGGGAAGGAGATAGACGAGAGAGAGAGAGAGAGGGATAGGGTGGCGGTGATGAAGGGGGGCTGGTGGTTTGTGTGGAGGCAAGTTTAGGGTTAGGGTTGAGAGTAGATGCATATATATATATGCATGAAGGAGATCCAAATGAATAGGACCATACTAGGTTGGGCCTAAGTTAGGGTTAAACTTAAGGAATGGGTTTGGTTGCTAGGAATTTTAATACCACATCTATATAAGTATAGATATATATATAATCTAAAAATAACCAATTGAATAATAACACTATATATATTTAATTATTGATATAAATATAATCTAATAATAAATCTATATGAAACTTGGTTAGAGTTTATAAATAATTTAATAATTAATGTAACAGCATTTATTTAACAAATAACAATATTTAGTAATCTTGCATCTATATATATATTTACAATATAAATTAAACCCTGATTAGAAATAATTAATTAATTATTTAAATAAATAGATTAACAAGCTATTCTTCAAAAAAAATAAAATAATAATTTTAAAAATTCCCTGAAAATTCAGGGGGTTTACAATCTACCCAACTTATAAGAATTTCGTCCTCGAAATTTAAAATAATTCTAATACCGAAGAAATAATAAGAAAATCAATGAAAAGTAAATATGTAAATTGTAACTTACTCAACAAGACAATTTACAACGATACATGGGGGTTTATAGAGGGGTCAAAACTGGCATCATATCCTACAAGAATATGTTCTAGGTCCGGCATAGGTCATAGGATTTCCAAGTGATCAGGGAATAGATCGATATTGCATGGTCAAATCTAATAGGATAAGGAGAGGACACAAATAGTCTATTCTAAGGGAAAGATTTGTCAAACAAGTAGAGTTATTAAAATAGAGCACATAAAGGTGTGTTTATGGGGGGCATAAATGTCATGTGTATGGTACGGTTTGTCTAGATCATAATGGTGCAATTATTGGAAGAAAAATCCTAATATTGTGCTTCAATTACCCAAGTCATGGTAAGGGATCAAATGATATGAACCAAGGAAAGGATAATAGGAAAACTTTTATTTGCTAAATGTCCGACTAAAATCAGTCTAAGATGGCTACTAGGGTGCTAAGGGTATTACTAAAATAAGATATCATACAAGGTATACTTAACTGACTTAGTAGAAAGATGGTTCTACTATAAATCATAGCTAATAAAAGATTATAAAGAGAAATTCTATACTAGGCGCAGAATAAAGAAGAGTTCAAGGGGGATGGGGTCGATTACAAATTTGAAGGTCCAATGCGAATAAATGTTTCAAGAAAACAAAATTTGTCAAACGGTCGCAAATGAGATCCTAGGACAAGTTTACTATATCTTCATCTGCATAAAATAATCATAGGGAAAGCGAATCAACATGCACTAGGTTGGCCAGACCATCATGCACCGATTTTGATTAGACAACATTTTAGTGGGTGCACCCAATAATATATGTGTCAAGAACAAGCTTGAGAAAAGAAGAAGCTTGTAAAAACTAGGCTATAACAGCAATATTAGTCAAGACGATAAAAATAAACGTACAGAAGAAAAGAAAGTACAAGATAGTTCAAGTCCAAAACACAAATAATGATTTGACCTTTCTAGTTGCCCTATGAATCTCTAACCTTAGTTGAGCTAGGGATAGGAACCCACAAAGTTATGTCTAGGTAATCTAAATACTTATACCAACATATAGTCAGTGTTATCCAACTATAATTTCTTAATGGTCCTGAGAAAAGTATGATGCTAGACTACAAGGTATACTACCCAACTTATAAGAATTGAACTAGTACCTCTAACTGTCTCTTTAGGAAAGCAAGTTTATCCTACCAAATTGTAGCAACAACATAGAATTTTCTAGAGAAGCAATAATAATCCTAACATGAGAAGAAAAAAAAAATCCTTTGGTCTATTCAAAAGGATAAGACGTAATGATCTGCTTTCCATTATTGCTTAAGAAAACAAATTTTGGATCGATAGTACTAGAATTATGCAGCACGATAAATAGTAAATCAGGAAAGAAATAATCTAATTAGATAATAAACCGTGGCATGAGCTAAAGGTGAAGGAAAATTTTTATTACAGAAAATATCAACCAATATTGTCTACAGGTAAAGTAACAAACAACTAAATAGATATTCCTAATATTAATACTAATAATATAATACTAAAATATAGGAGAAGATATACTGGTTGACGGATTTGGGGTATGGTCAAGAAAAATTTATAGACATCTATAGCTCTAAACAATTAGGGAATCATGATACTAGTTTAGGGTCGAGAACAAGGATGATAAAATTTTAAGAAGAAGACATAGTCACATGGGTCGATGACTTAACTATAACTGCATATAATCACTATCATGGCTATGAAAAATATGGCAACTAAGGTGTGACACTTCTATCTCATTAGAGTAACATCCTCTATGTTTATGTCCTCATCAAGATAAAAAAAAATCAAATTCCTGTAAATAAAATTTCTTCATAAATTCCTTCAGTATAAAATCTTTAAATCAAAACAATCATCCACCAATTTTCTTAATCTCTTTAAGATCGTCGCATATAATCATAATTATAACTTTAAAATACCCAACCAATCCTTTTATCATCACACCAACTCCCTTTTATTTCCCCCCCTTTTTTTTCCTCAACTTTAATTCAGTTTACCTAATATAAAAGATTGTAACTCTCTTATGAAAATACTTAAATCAATCACCGAGATAAATATTATCATAATACTAAATTCTTCTTCTTTTTTTCCAAAAGAAACTTCAATAAAAATTTATCAATCTAAAAAAAAGATTTAAATCTCAAATTTTTTTTTCAATCAAAATTTGTTCCATCAAACAAAATTCAATCACAAAAAAATATCTCAAATTTCTAAATCGATCCTCGAAATAAACTTTATTATAGTACAAACATCCTTTTCTTTTCTTCTCAAAATTTTTAGATTAAAATTACCCAACTCCAAATTTTAAATCACTTTATGAAATGCATCAAATTTCAAAATTCTTCTTAAATAAACCCTTTTTTTTCATCAAGGTCAAAATATTCAATCTTTAAAGAAATATAAATCTCATAGGCAACTCTTAACTATTTCTATTTACAATCATCTATCCTCAAATTTAAAAAAAAAATTATTCTTCTATTTTGGAAACCAACATAAATCTTCAACCAATTTAAATCTCATGTAGCAATGTGAATATTTAAATTTTTAATCATCAAGTTGATTTTATATCCTCTCTAACCAATCATAGAAATTTTTTTTTTTAAAAAAAACTCAAATCAAAACTTTAAATCATCCTCTCAAATCGATTATCGAGTTTATTTTATTAATCAACTTCTAACAGTCTTTCCCATATGAGTATAAGTAATCTTTCTCACTATCATTCGAAATTGATATATTATTACTACTCAACTTTGAATTAACTAATCATTCATGCAAAATTATATCTTTCAAAAATATGGTGTACATCAACCTGCAATATTTAGTACTTTCCTAGAATTCAATTATAGACTCAACCGCCTAATTAGCTGCCAAGGTAACCCATCTAGCCATATAGTTACTCAAGAGTGTATATAGTATAGCATCTTCCAAACCTCTATCAATCATGACAAGCAAGGGGTACGGTAGATTAGATCGAGAAGGATATAATTGCAAGGAAGTCAAAGAGTCAGAAGATATAAATCAAAGAAGAGATCAAGTATTTCGAGGAGTTTGAAATGAGTCGAAATCAAACGAGATCAAAGGATAAAAATAATCAATTGTGGATGAGACACGATAGTCCTAATCCTATACGCAGGCTTGCTTGGTACGGTAAAGTAACCAAACAATATTTTCTCGACCTGTATGGGCCACCACTAAAAATATGTCACGCCCTGGTTCCAAGATATGTGGGACCAGGAACACGTGGCGTGCCAGCTGTACGATCAAGTATAGAAAAACCCCAATTTAATGGACTATACTCGATCGTAGTACGCTGAAGTAACAACTAAATAACAATACAGGCAGGTAAATACTAATCTCATCCACAGAAAAAATCACAGAATAAAGCTGGAAGGAATAAAAATAACTTTGAATCAAACTACAAGTCATGACTAGTGGAAAATAAACCACCAATAAATGTATGAATGAACTACTAAAAGAGTACAACTGAACCAGAAAAGAAATAGATAGCCACTAGCAGAAATCACCTAAGAACTCAAGAAACTCACGAGGCTCAACATTGAAGTCCTCGTCAGCAAAAGTCTCTAATCTCCGTAGTCCGTCGGTACCTGTGCTCGTCCCAATCTGGAAAAGGTGCCAGGTCCTCAGAGGGACGTAACAAGTACACAAGAAATCGACATGCATGATAGTACAGGGAAGTATATAAATAACTAGAACAAAATGTAACATAACATCTCCCCAACCAAACAAGGACAGGATATATCATGCAACATACGACAGGTAAACTAACCATCTATGTGTAAAATGCACTCGAGACATCTCTAGTGGCACATGAGAGGGGGAGAAGAAGAAGAAACGGCCACCAAGCATTCTACGGTTTGAGAAACGAGGGGCTACGAGCATCCAGCGTCCATTGGAAACAGAAATTCTCATACACCACTAGTAGACTCTCCCCACCCAATGTATATCCGTACCGTATATGCGGTACAAATAATATGCAAGACGTTATAGTATATATAAGTAGACCTGTACCAACCACTAGACCAGACGCGAACTCACGTGCCAATGATCAGTCGACACACAAATCCATGCTCTCAACTCACTCATATAGTGATCGTGTATGATACGGTGTCCGGCTAGAAGGTACCACATACCTTCACAATACACGGGATAAGTCCACTACTACTAGACGCGTGCACACAACTGAGAAGTAACTAGGTAACATAAACTAACTGCAAAAATATACAATCAAGCAAGGTGTACTTGCCTGTGTCCAGCAACTGAGTATCTGGGTCCAAAGTAGAGTCCGAGTCCCGAGAAGCAAATAATCCTAAACAAAATTTATCTCTAATTAATTACTAATTAAGCAATTTAAACAATTCATTTAATTGCTAAGTAATCTATAATTTAAATTAATCTAGTACTACTAGCTAACTAGTATCAAATTTTTATGAATAATAATTATACAATAATAAGTAGGTAACCATACTTATTATCATACCATTTATATTCTGAAATTTATTTACAACTAAATATTTAATAATTAATTAACTAATTAATGATAATCAATTAACCAACCATTTTAATACACACATGAATACACAATTCCTAATAATACTAACTTAAATAGTAAAAATCCTTAAAAATCATTTTTAGTCTATTTTAATAATAAAATAAATAATATCGGAATAATAAATATATATTATATATATATTTTACAGAAAATGAATTATTACCATTAAACTATTTATTAAATAACTAGTTGAATAATAACAATAAGTACTTAATAATTCTAAATAAATCCAAATAAATCACCACCAACCTTAAATTTAATCATTAAAACTAAATTCACAGTAGTAACACAAAATTAATAATTATTTAAATCAATAAATAATTATTACACAATTGATTACATAAACCTAAACATGATTCTCAAAATTACTTTTAAGTCTTAAAAATTCGTAAATATATCTAAAATACATAAAATAAATTCCTAAATACCATATTTACACATTTCTAACAGAATCATATCACTTCACAAAATTTACAATATTTATATAATTAATAACAATTAATTATATAATATATTCAACTTATGTAATAAATCTAGAAATTACTCAACTAAATCCAAATAATTATAAATGATAATAAATAAATATTGGAATTATTTTTCTACAGAATAACATGCTATTACAAACATTTTCTATTCAATAAGTATTATTTAATTACTAACCAAATAAATAAGATAAATTGAAAACAATATTTAATATTCAATTTGATTAATACAAAACTTCCAAGATAAATCTAAATATAATATTTTAAACACCAATCAAATTCTGGAAAAATTTCCATAACTTACTTTATAATTAAATCTATATTTTCCATATAAGTTATATTATTTAATTATTTATTAATTAAATAATAAGCATCAAAAGGGAATTAATTAAACAGTGTAAATTCGCTGTTTTTCACATAAAATAATTATAAATTAAATTATAAAAATTCTGGAAAAATTATTTTAAAATACTATATTAATTATACAAACTTTTTCATGTACAACGTTTTCTCTAATTCGTAATCAAAATGTTACATAAAAATTAAAACAGAAAACACATTTAATTAATTACTAACATTGAAACTTCATAATTAAATATAAATAAATATCAATAATTAATATTAAATCACACGAAAATTAGGGTAGAACCCCTACATATTTACCAATGATTTCCTACATTTAGATCTAATTAATCATCAATCTATTCATCACAACAATCCTTACAATAATCTGAATATTCAGAATTTAATTATTAAAACTTGGTTTAAAGCATGCAAAGAGGATTTAATCCACGTGACAGCGCCACGGGGGGTCGGGGTTACCTTGCCACGCCGCAGGGGGGTGGCTCGCCGACGAAGGGGGGTTGCGCCGACGAGGGGGCCGCCGGATGCTACACGCGGGCGCGGGAAACGCCGTCGTCGTCGACGGTGGGGCTCCGGGTGAGGGGAGAAGGAGATAGACGAGAGAGAGAGAGAGAGGGATAGGGTGGCGGTGATGAAGGGGGGCTGGTGGTTTGTGTGGAGCAAGTTTAGGGTTAGGGTTGAGAGTAGATGCATATATATATATGCATGAAGGAGATCCAAATGAATAGGACCATACTGGGTTGGGCCTAAGTTAGGGTTAAACTTAAGGAATGGGTTTGGTTGCTAGGAATTTTAACACCACATCTATATAAGTATAGATATATATATAATCTAAAAATAAAACCAATTGAATAATAACACTATATATATTTAATTATTGATATAAATATAATCAAATAATAAATCTATATAAAACTTGGTTAGAGTTTATAAATAATTTAATAATTAATGTAACAGCATTTATTTAACAAATAACAATATTTAGTAATCTTGCATCTATATATATATTTACAATATAAATTAAACCATGATTAGAAATAATTAATTAATTAATTATTTAAATAAATAGATTAACAAGCTATTCTTCAAAAAAAAAATAAAAAAAATAATTTTAAAAATTCCCTGAAAATTCAGGGGGTTTACACCACAGCATTACCGTCCCCCTCTCTCATTCATTTGTGAAGCATAGCCTCCACAAGTGAAACCCTAAAAGTTTTCCTCCTCCAAAAAATTCTAGTTTCTTCATCCGAAGTCCGTTTCTCCCCAAACGAACTCCGTTGCACTCGTCTAGAAGAGGAGGATATGCTGGAGTATTACTCACGAGGATGCAGAGGCATTTGCTTGACGAGAATCGACCAACACGTCGTTCGAGGAGTTCCATTTATTGGATTCTCGACACTCAACAGGTAAACCCTTTTCTACCGTTGTTATTCTAAATTTTCTTTCATATTTGCATCCATATAGGTTCCCTAGACTTGCCCATAAAGTTTGGTTACATTTCGAGTTCGTTTGGTAGCGGTATCGGACATGTGTCGGCCCGTCAAGACACATGTTCGACGAAATGCCGCTAAGAAACGAAACTTGCTATTTTTCGATTCTGTCTTCACGAACTGTTAGATAATATTATTTTAAGAAACTTCGGTGAAGACGGATCGGAAATCGATAACATTTCAGCGGCATTTTGGGCATCGGACGCACGTGCACCGATCTCGTGCACGAGGCCGTGCATGCCCTGCCGTCAGCGTGTTGTATCTCGATGCACCGATAATATTTTTGCCTGATATTTCTTGAACACGTGGGGGCAACCTCTGCCCACATTCTCCAAAAATTTCACGGCTTCTCGTTGAGCGAGCGCGGAGAAATCCGACGTGCATCGTTCAGCCCGCATAGTGCGCAGGGCTGAAACTTGTCGCTGAAACGGACTTCGTACGCGCTCTCGACGCAACGAGGACCCGTTCTAGGACCTTGAACGCGTAGAACTATACCTGGACTACCCAAGGAATTAACCCCAAGTCGTGGCGTGGCCCGACGAGTGAGCCACGAAGACCGAACCGCGTGCACGAGGGGCACGTGCGGGCGCGCACGCGCAGCTGGCCGCACGTGGTGCGTGGCCGCGTGCGTCGTCTCGGTGCAACGTGTCACCCTGTTGTTATGTCCTAGACCTACCCCGGGACCCACCCTAGCTACGTGCACGAGCATGGGGCTTCTCGTTGTCTGTGCGGCGCTCAATTGAGCGAGAACGCACACATACGTGCACGTTGAAACGCGGTATCGAGTTTTTCCGATACACATTCTGTGGACACAACACGGACACAATTTCGGACCCATGAGTACCCGAGCGCATCACATAGGTTGAAACCAACATGTATGCCGAGTTTTGCGGGTTTATATTGTGTATATCTCATTTTGGGTCGTTGTGTGAAAAATGGGTTTTCCTTTAATGCAAAATTTGAGTTTGAATGTGATATTTTGTTTTTCAGGGATTTAACTTATAAAATCTGAGTTTTTAGTATGTATATGAGGTTTTGGACTTGTGAGAACCAACTCTTGGATTTAGTTCATATTTTTCTATCAATTGTGAGCACATGTGTTTTCTCTTTCTAACTATGTATATATGTAATTGTATATATATAAGTAAGACCTCCTTGAATCCCATTGCAAGCATATGTGTTAAGAATGGGTCGAGGAGAATTAATCCCAGATTTTGATTTATTAAAACTATTTCAAACCATGTGTCATTTCCTCCAAATGAGCATATGTATGTATATATATATAGTTTTCCTATTTTGGTTGTATGTATATGAGTGTATATTGAAATAAGGCATACCATGGTTGTGTTTTGAGCTTTTAATCTCAGTTTTGATACACCACAGTAACCTACATGTATCACACACACACGCACAACCATTCGTCAAGAATAAAGAGTAGGTATGTGTTGTAAATACATGTGTATGTATATATATACCTATATGTGTATAGTTTGTATGCTTGAGAACCCATCTTAGAGTAGACCATGGTTGTGGTCGTAACCATAGGAGTCCTAGCAGATTTGTTTTGTCATTGTGAGCCTACTTTAGTCGAATTGACCGACAAGTTGACCAAGTTGACAAAAGTCAACTTTGGGTCAAACTTGATCCAATTTCAACTCAAACAAACTTAGAATGACCTAGAAACTTGTGTGTGACCTAAAAAATAGTAAATGGACTAGTTGACCAATGTTTGACTAGGTTTGACCAGCGTTGACCAGGTTTGACCAGAGTTGACCAAGGGTTGACTTTGACAAAAAGGGACCTAGAAGCATGAAGTCTTACATTGTAGCTATTTCTTTTGATATTGTAGACTTGGTTGTGACATGTGTATACTTTAAATAGGTTTATATTGCCCCGATTTAGCTACACTTCATCATCAGCAGTTTGGTTTGCCAGGCGAGTACATTCTCTGACCTTTTCATGCTTGTTTAGATATGTTCTCTTGTTATAGACTAGTATACTTGATGCTGACACGATATTGACACGGATTAGTACCCTATGGATCTTTTCATGCGATGTTATCCCCTCGGATACATCGAATATACCATGTTCATGTACTTTATCGTGTTCATCATGTACTCCATGTATTCATATTTATCCATGTACACTCATATGTTATTCATGTACACTCATGACCATATGAGCTCCATATATAAAAGTAATTGTTATTCATGTGCAATAACATATCATGACTCGATCCTCGTGTATTGATTGGGGACAGGGTGAGTGTAGTTGGTTATGTGATCATTATCCCAGTAGGTATTCATGTGCAACTCCATAATTTATCCATGTGCAACCCAACCTATTTATATAACCAAATTATGCTCTAAATCACGTAGATAGTTACATTTCTCTATTTTATATATTTATATCTCGTCTCGATATTCTCTTTTGTTAATTTTCTTGCAGCATTTTATGTATAATTTTCTATAGCTTGCTTTATTTTCCAATCTTGATATGATCTGTTGTGAGAGATATGTGCTTGTTCCGTCCTGATTGGACATGTTGAAAATTTTATAGGTGATGATGAGGAGTTCTGCCCTACTTTTTATGGCACTGGTTTAGGTGACACTGGTGACGTGGACCCTCAGAAGGATCCAGCAGTCGCGGAGGACTTGCCCATAGTCTAGCTGAGACTTTAGTATCTTATTGTCTATTTACTTGAGACATTATGAGTTTCACTTTAAGATTTTGTTCTGGTGGTTTTACACCAAGATTTTATTATATCTGTGACTCTCTTGAGATTTATTCTTCTATTCCATATTAATTGTTGTGATTGAGTTAGTTATTATTTATTCTCCATTCGGAGCATATCCTAGACTGTGTTAGATATTGTGACCCAAGACAGCGTTCTACCGCCGATACTGCGGTGTAGACAGGACGTACTTCACTTCTCGTACCCTTTCACTGGTACGGGTCGTGACACGTTTTTAGTGGTGGCCCATGCAGGTCTAGTTTTGAGTTACATCTCAGTCCGTAGTGGTATTCGAACTAGAGTATCACTACAGCCTGCAGTAGGATATAAGATATAAGTTAGGGTACTCAATCACATTAGGAAAACTCTTATCAAATTCTTGCTGTTAATTGTCGCCTTTTGAAAACAACTGTCCTCCTTTGATGATTTCGCTTCTTTTTCAGTAATTGATTCCCTGTTTGATCTGTCTTCAGGATGGTGGAGACACGATCGCAGCGCTCTGGTCTTAGGGATACCACTGAGAGGTCTGCCTCTTTTCGTCCGACTCAGCGGGACCCAGGGACCACAGTGCCTCTTATTCCAGCTCAGGTGGGCCCATCTGCAACTTTTTGGGGTGCTCTTCCACCGGTTTTGAGGACTATCCCAGGAGTTCAGGGGATGCTACCACCACCGCCCCAGGGAACAGTTGATGTGGTGCAGTTCTTTGCCTTCATGTAGCAGATTATGGGGACGTAGCGATGCCAGGCAGAGGACATGAGGCAGGGCATTGATAATACCCACCAGTTAGCAATGGTGGCAGTGGAGAAGGTGGCTGCCCAACCCCAAGAATGGCAGATCCAGCCATACCAGTCGAGGACTCCAGGTATTCAGGATTTCCAGAAGATGAGGCCGCGAGACTTCAAGGGTACCGAAGGTATCCTATATGCTGACGACTGGATCGAGCATATAGAGGAGATCTTTCGTCTCGCAGAGATACCGGCTAGACTCCAGGTGGAAGCCGCGGGTAGTCAGATACAGGACCTTGCCCGCACTTGGTACCAGACCGACCCCAGGGTTGGTACTACAGGGCAAACTTGGGAGGCTTTTAAGAAGCTTTTCAAGGAGAAGTTCTTTCCGATACTGCACTTGGCACGTTGGAGACGCAGTTTGAGAACCTGGTTAAGGGGAACCAGACAGTAGAGGAGTACGTCGGAGAGTTCTGCCGCCTGGGCAGATTTGTGGAGGGCCTTAGCGAGACAGCGAAGGCTAGGAGGTTCAGGAAGGGCTTGGTTAAGGAAGTCAAGTCCTTAACCAAGGGCAACATGAATGCTACATTCGAGGAGATTTTGATAGGAGCCATATCAGCGGAGGATGATATGGAACTGAAGCAGAAGCGAGGTCGTGATTCACATGCATCCGATGGCAGTGGAGGACCGGCCAAGAAGCCCTATTTTTAGCAGCAGCATCAGAAAAGGCCTACTCATCAGCAGAGGCCTTTCCAGCAGCACCATAGGCCGTTTCAGCAGGCACAGCAGAGACAGGGTCAGCAGGCACCGAGACAGCAGTAGGTCATCATTTGTGACTTCTGCAAGAAGCCAGGGCACGGGTGGAGTGAGTGCAGGAAGAGGCTAGGCAAGTGCCTACTCTGCGGTTCATCAGAGCATAAGTTGAGGGAGTATCCTGAGGCTTTCGGGCGTAAAGGATAGGAAGCAGGAATGAAGGCTCCAATGGAGCAGCAGAGGGGACCATTGCCGACTCAGCAGCAGAAGTTTGTCCAACACCAGCAGCAGACTAAAGGAGGCCAGAAGGGGCGAGCTTTCGCCATGGCAGCGGAGGATACCGAGGCAGTAGGCGATCTGATAGCAGGTTCTGTTCTTATCGACTCTTTTCCCGTATTCGCATTATTTGATTCGGGTGCTTCCCATAGCTTTGTGTTTGTATCATTTGCCATTAGACACCAGCTTTCTTCTGAACCATTGCCTAGGACTTGCAAGATCATGACTAGGGGTGGTATTATCCTCGTCCGTGATGTTTGTAAGGATCGGAGAGTAGTTTTGGGATGTCAAGAATTAGATGTGAGTCTACTTGTAATGCTATTACCGAACTACGATATTATACTCGGTATGGATTGGTTGAACAGGCACCATGCCAGTATAGATTGTCGCGGTGGTAGAGTTCTTTTCAGCATGCCAGGAGGGCCAGAGTTCGAGTTCACCAGGCGGGAGTCAGAGCAGAGCAGCGGAGTTTTCTGCAGAGTTTCAGCAGAGGAACAGAGCATGCCACATCCACTGATAGCTGAGTTTATGGATGTGTTTTCGGAGGAGTTACCAGGGTTGCCTCCGGACAGGGATGTGGAGTTCTCTATAGACTTGGTACCCGGCACAGAGCCGATATCTCAGCATGTCTATAGAGTGAACAACAGTGAGCTTGTGGAGTTGAAGAAGCAGGTAGATGAGTTGCAGGACAAGGGCTTCATCTGATCGAGTTCTTCATCGTGGGGTACGCCAGTACTCTTTGTACCAAAGAAGGATGGGTCGATACGGATGTGTATCGACTACAGGGCACTCAATAGCCTCATGATCAAGAACAAGTACCCGCTGCCGAGGATCGATGACCTGTTCGATCAGTTGAGCGGAGCGAAGGTATTCTCCAAAATTGATCTGAGGTTAGATTATCATCAGGTGAAGGTTAAAAAGGAGGACATTTCGAAGACAGCTTTCAGGACTCGGTATGGCCAGTTTGAGTTCATGGTAAAGTCGTTTGGGTTAACTAACGCCCCGGCTGTGTTCATGAACTTGATAAAAAAGGTGTTCCACCAGTAGTTGGACAAGTTCATGGTGGTGTTCATCGATGACATCTTGGTGTATTCGAAGACCCCAGAGGAGCATGAGGAGCATTTGAGAGTGGTTCTGGAGACTCTCTAGAAAGAGCAGCTTTACGGCAAGCTCTCGAAGTGTGAGTTCTTCTTGGATCGAGTTGATTTCCTAGGTCATGTTGTGACCGGAGATGGGATCTCAATCGACCCAAAAAAGATCAGAGCAGTCGAGGCGTGGACAGCACCGAGTTCAGTCGCAGAGATCAGAAGGACGCAGTATTTGTCTGGTCGAAGGAGTGTCAGGTTGCTTTTGATGAGTTGAAGAAGCGACTGATGACAGCCCTGATTTTGACATTGCCATCAGGATCAGGCCGGTTCACTATCTACAGTGACGTCTAAGGAAAGGGTTTGGGTTGTGTCTTGTAGCAGCATGGGAAGGTGATTGCCTATACATCCAGGCAGTTACGTCCGCATGAGAAGAACTACCCTACCCATGATTTAGAGTTGGCGGCAGTTATCTTTACTCTAAAGCTGTGGAAGCACTATCTATGCGGAGAGCATGTGGAGATCTTCACAGACCACAAGAGCTTGAAGTATATGTTTACACAGAAAGAGCTCAACATGAGGCAGCGCAGATGGTTGGAGTTGATGAAGGACTTCAACATTTCGTTACAGTACCATCCAGAAAAGGCCAACGTAGTTGTCGATGCCTTGAGTAGGTATCCGGTAGCTATGTGCTTGACGATAGATCGTCACTTATTAGCAAATTTGGAGGGCTTGGGGATCGAGGTGAACGTACCAGGAGTTCAGATGCAGATGTGGGGCCTTCAGATTCAGTCAGACTTGATGGAGAGGATCAAGTCAGCTCAGTTCGACGATGTTACTCTGCGGTGTATCCGAGAGCAGGTTCGAACAAGATTGGTGGATGAGGAGTTCGTCATTGCAGAGGACGGCACATTGAGACACGGTTCCAGACTGTATGTGCCTAGCAGAGAGCTTCGGGAGCAGGTCATGTAGGAGGCCCATCGCTCTCAGTACTCTATGCATCCAGGTGCCAACAAGATGTATAAAGATTTGAAAAAGCATGAATGGTGGTATGGGATGAAACGGAAAGTAGCACGCTTCGTAGCTAGGTGTCTAGTCTGTCAGCAGGTTATGGTAGAGAGGCAGAGGCCAGGAGGAGTGTTGCAGCCATTACCTATTCCGAAGTGGAAGTGGGAGCACATCACGATGGATTTTGTTTCTACATTTCTGCATTCACCAAGAGGAAAAGACGCGATTGGATCATCGTAGACTGGTTGACCAAATCAGCCCACTTTTTGCCATTTAAAGTGGGGACGTCTACTGAGAAGCTAATGGAGATGTATATGCGACAGACTGTCAGGATACATGGAGTTCTGGTGAGCATTATCTCGGATCGGGATAGTCGCTTTACTTCCCATTTCTGGCAGAGTCTGCAGACTAGTTTGGGCACTCAGCTCAAATTCAGTACTGCATACCATCCTCAGACGGACGGACAGTCAGAGAGGACTATTCAGAATCTCGAGGACATGCTGCGGACTTGCGTTCTGGATTTTTGAGGTTCTTGGGAGGACCACTTGCACCTAGTAGAGTTTGCATACAATAATAGTTACCAGGCCAGCATTGGTATATCACCATTCGAGATGTTGTACGGGCGTGGATGTCGTACTCCCTTGTCTTGGGATGATGTTGGAGTGCGAGCTTTATTGGGACCTGAGATGGTTGTTGACGCAGCCGAGAAGGTAAAGCTCATCAGAGATCGACTTCGAGTGGCGCAGGACAGACAACGGCATTGGGCCGATAGCTACCGAAAACCCTTGGAGTTTGAGGTATGACTTAGACTTAGGATTAGGATTTTGTTGTTTCTGATTTTTGTTGATCATCTGATTATTTTTAGTTAAATTGAGACCATGCTTGTGCTAGGTTGGAGATATGGTATTCTTGAGGATTTTACCGACTCGAGGCACTATTCGTTTCGGTGGAGGAGGGAAGCTTAGCCCATGCTATATCGGACCTTTCGTTATCAGCGGAAGGGTCGGTGATGTATCATACAGACTGGACTTGTCCCTTCCATAGCGGGAGTCCACAATGTATTTCACGTATCGCAGGTGAGACGGTATGTGGCAGATCCTAGCCATGTATTGGACCATTCCGAGATTGAGGTGGTCCCTACTCTCAGTTATCCAGAGTAGCCTATTGAGATTCTGGATCAACGAGAGAAGGTGTTGCGGAACCAGTCGATACCCTTTGTTCGCGTAGCTTGGAGGCATCACTCTCCAGGAGAGTCCACTTGGGAGAGAGAGGATGAGATGCGCGAGCGATACCCCTATCTTTTCCAGTCTTAAGGTATGATTCTGTCCTTCTTAATCATGCAGTTTGTCTTTAATTTTGAGAACGAAATTATTTTAAGGGGGGTAGACTTGTAGCATCCACTTTTTCATAGAAAGGGTATTTTAGTCATTTTAGCCATTTTGGCCTTTTTGTGATTTTCTAGATATTTTGACTTGTATTGTGCTAGAAACTGGTTTAACCTTAGTGGACTTTGTATAGGAGCCTAACCATGTCTTAGAATTTATTTTTCACCTATTAGAATTTATTTAGGACTTGGGTTCAATTTAGAAGGCTTTTGAATGATTTTAAGCCTTTTTGCATGTAGCCTTTTTGAGCCTTTGTGACTTGGGCCTTATTACAACTTGAGAGGGAGTTGGCCCAAGTGAAACCCTAACCCTAGAAACCCCCATATTGGCCAGCCACAGTAGTACCCTCCACATCTCTCATTCATTTGTGAAGCATAGCCTCCACAAGTGAAACCCTAAAAGTTCTCCTAAAAAAATTCTAGTTTCTTCATCCGGAGTCCGTTTCTCCCCAAACGAAATCTGTTGCACTCGTCTAGAAGAGGAGTATTTGCTGGAGTATTATTCATGAGGAGGCAGAGGCATTTGCTTGACGGGAATCGACCGACACGTCGTTCGAGGAGTTCTATTTATTGGATTCTCGACACTCAATAGGTTACCCTTTTCTACCATAGTTATTCTAAATTTTCTTTCATATTTGCATCCATATAGGTGCTCTAGACTTGCCCATAAAGTTTGGTTACATTTCGAGTTCGTTTGGTAGCAGTATCGGACATGTGTCGGCCCGTCAAGACACATGTTCGACGAAATGCCGCTAAGAAACAAAACTTGATGTTTTTCGATTCTGTCTTCACGAATGTTTAGATAATATTATTTTAAGAAACTTTCGTGAAGATGGATCGGAAATCGATGACATTTCAGCAGCGTTTCGGGCATCAGACGCACGTGCACCGATCCCGTGCACGAGGCCGTGCATGCCCTGCCGTCAGCGTGTTGTATCTCGATGCACAGATAATATTTTCACCTAAAATTTCTTGAGCACGTGAGGGAAACCTCTGCCCACATGCTCCATAAATTTCATGGCTTCTCGTTGAGCGAGCGCGGACAAATCCGACGTGCATCGTTCAGCCCGCATAGTGTACACGGCTGAAACTTGTCGCTGAAACGGACTTCGTACGCGCTCTCGACGCAACGAGGACCCGTTCCAGGACCTTGGACGTACAGACCTATACCAGGACTACCCGATGAATCAACCCCAAGTTGTGGCATGGCCCGACGAGCGAGCCACGATGACCGAACCGTGTCCACGAGGGGCACGCACGGGCGCGCGCGCAACAAGTTGCGCATGGTACGGGGCTGCGTGCGTCGCCTCGGTGAGACATGTCACCATATTGTCATGTCCTAGACCTACCCCGGCACCCACCCTAGCTACTTGCCCGAGCACGGGGCTTCTCATTGTGTGTGTGGTGCTCAATCGAGCGAGAACGCACGCATACGTGCACGTTGACACGCGGTATCAGGTTTTTCTGATACGTGTTCTGCGGACACAACACGGACACGATTTCAGACGCGTGAGTACCCGAGCGCATCACGTAGGTTGACACCAACGTGTATGCCGAGTTTTGCGGATTTATATTGTGTATATCTCATTTTGGGTCGTTGTGTGAAAAATGGGTTTTTCTTTAATGCAAAATTTGAGTTTGAATGTGATATTTTGTTTTCTAGGAATTTAACTTGTAAAATCTGAGTTTTTAGTATATATATGAGGTTTTGGACTTGTGAGAACCAACTCTTGGATTTAGTTCATATTTTTCTATCAATTGTGAGCACATGTGTTTTCTCTTTCTAGCTATGTATATATGTAATTGTATATATATAAGTAAGACCTCCTTGAAACCCATTGCAAGCATATGTGTTGAGAATGGGTCGAGGGGAATTAATCCCATATTTTGATTTATTAAAACTATTTCAAACCATGTGTCATTTCTTCCAAATGAGCATATGTATGTATATATATAGTTTTCCTATTTTGGTTGTATGTATATGAGTGTATATTGAAATGAGGCATACCATGGTTGTGTTTTGAGCTTTTAATCTCAGTTTTGATACACCACTGTAACCTACATGTATCACACACACACGCACAACCATTCGTCAAGAATAAAGAGTAGGTATGTGTTGTAAATACATGTGTATGTATATATACCTATGTGTGTATAGTTTGTATGCTTGAGAACCCATCTTAGAGTAGATCATGGTTGTGGTTATAACCATAGGAGTCCTTGGACAAATTTGGTTTGTCATTGTGACTTGTGAGCCTAGTTTAGTCGAATTGACCGACAAGTTGACCAAGTTGACAAAAGTCAACTTTGGGTCAAACTTGATCCAATTCAACTCAAACGAACTCAGAATGACCTAGAAACTTGTGTGTGACCTAAAAATTATTAAATGGACTAGTTGACCAATGTTTAACCAGGTTTGACCAGCGTTGACCAGGTTTGACCAGAGTTGACCAAGGGTTGACTTTGACCAAAAGGGACCTAGAAGCATTTAGTCTTGCATTATAGCTGTTTCTTTTGATATTGTAGACTTGGTTGTGACATGTGTATACCTTAAATAGGTTTATATTGCCCCAATTTAGCTACACTTCATCATCAGCAGTTCGGTTTGCCAGGCGAGTACATTATATGACCTTTTCATACCTGTTTGTATATGTTCTCTTGTTATAGACTAGTATACTTGATGCTGACACGATATTCACACGGATTAGTACCCTATGGATCTTTTCATGTGATGTTATCCCCTCGGATACATCTAGTATATCACGTTCATGTACTTTATCGTGTTCATCATGTACTCCACGTATTCATATTTATCTATGTACACTCATATGTTATTCATGTACACTCATGACCATATGAGCTCCATGTATAAAAGTAGTTGTTATTCATGTGCAATAACATATCATGACTCGATCCTTGTGTATTGATTGGGGGCAGGGTGAGTGTAGTTGGTTATGTGATCATTATCCCCAGTAGGTATTCATGTGCAACTCCATAGTTTATCCATGTGCAACCCAACATGTTTACATAAGCAAATTATGCTCTAAATCACGTAGATAATTATATTTCTCTATTTATCATATTTATATCTCGTCTCGATATTCTCTCTCTTGTTGATTTCCTTGTAGCATTTCATGTATAATTTTCTATAGCTTGCTTTATATGTCCAATCATGATATGATCTGTTGTGAGAGATATGTGCTCGTTCCGTCCTGATTGGACATATTAAAAATTTTACAGGTGATGATGAGGAGTTCTGCCCTACTTTTTATGGCACTGGCTTAGGTGACACTGGTGACGTGGACCCTCAGGAGGATCCAGCAGTCGCTGAGGACTTGCCCATAGTCTAGCTGAGACTTTAGTATCTTATTGTCTTTTAATTTGAGACATTATGAGTTGTACTTTGAGATTTTGTTCTGGTGGTTTTACACCAAGATTTTATTATATCTGTGACTCTCTTGAGATTTATTCTTCTATTCCATCTTAGTTGTTTTGATTGAGTTACTTATTATTTATTCTCCATTCGGAGCATATCCTAGACTGTGTTAGATATTGTGACCCAGGACAACGTTCTACCGCCGATACTGCGACGTAGGCTGGACGTACTTTACTTCTCGTGCCCTTTCACTGGGTGCGGGTCGTGACAACCTTCACGTATAATAGAGTTACCTTAGAATAATCATGTGCAACCTATCCCGATTACATAACCATCTTATACTCTAAATCACTTATATATATATTCACTTACAGTCTTACTTTCCATATACACTATTTCCTGTTTTCAGATATCTCTCTTACTTTTATGTACTTTTTATACAACATTTTATGTATCTTACTCTATTGCTTGTTTTACATTTCCTGTCATGATTTGAACTGTTTGAGAGATATGTGCTCGTTCCTGTCCTGACTGGACCTGTTGAAAATATTACAGATGATACCGAGGAGTTCTGTCCTACTTATCATGGAGCAGGCCTAGATGACACCTGTGAGTTGGACCCACTGGAGGATCCAGCTCTAGCTGAGGAAATCATCCCTATAGTCTAGACTAGAGAGCTAGGCTTTATCTTATTTCAGTATGCTATTTGTATTTGACATCTGAGTTGTATTTATTTATGGATGTTGAGATATTGTGTCGTTTAGATACTTAGACTTATTTCCTTCTGTTTGTATGTTCCCTTTTGAGATTTCATATCTATCTATTCGTGCTATTTCTACCTTAGAATTGTGATTGAGTTGTACCTTCTGTATTGTCCTCCGATTTGAGAGTATATCTTGTACGGGTACATTTATACTGTGTTAGATGTATGAGACCTAGGACAGCGTTCTACCACCGATATTGCGACGCAGGCTGGACGTACCCACTTTTCGTGCCCCTACACTAGGTGCGGGTCGTGACACATATCTCCCCAATGATAGGAGTAGTCGCAACTAACCTGAAAAATTAGTTTCTAGTTAGGAATGGAACAAGTACATTTCTAACAGCAGTTCCAATGATTGAAAAAGTCTATAAAACTGTGAATAATAATAAAATACATGATTAGCAGACAAGCATGGAATCATAAAACTGAACATAGAGTAAAAGCATGGTAATAATGACAAGTGAGAAAAGCACTAAAGCTAATAAGACTTGCAACCAAAATACTGCACCTATCTAGTGTGTTGGAATATACTTTCGGCATATAAATGGCTAGGGGTAAAATTTGACCAACCGTACGGGTCGTGTGCGCCTGCTATCAGTCACGTTCAGACAAATAGGATGTTTCTGGTTATATTTATATGTCTAATAATGTATTTTCCTGCCCGACTAGTACTAATGGATCCAAACAGGTCATGAACACAAAAATTAGTCATGAACATAGTAATCACGAAATATAACTTGTAAGAAATCCATACATACTATATCGTGTAACCATAATGTTGAGAATCAATAGAAGATCAATATAAGACAATACTAAATTCACGGATCATGGAAGTTATCAAATATGAAAACTATCAGTAAATGTACTCGTCTGGGGTCCTTAGCTGGCATAACCGATGATAACATTACGTCCAGGATAGGGTGATTGGATAGGGTCGATGTGCAAGAAAAGTAGGAATACAATTAGTCATCATGGACAATCTAATCTAAGAGAATTTGATTTTTTAAGAAGGTTACTCCTTTACTCCCAATATCCTTCAAGAAAACTATTTATTTTATAAACTATTTATAAATTAGTCTTACCCTAAAAACTATATATTTATTTAGGAAACAACTTGTGATATATCTATTTTTAGAAAGTAACAATATTGGAAAACTATATTTATTTAGAAAGGAATTATAATCGAAGATTTTACGTAAATAAATAGATATATCTATTTTTAGAAAGTAACAATATTGGAAAACTATATTGGTATTAGTTAAATAATTTAGATAGATACTATTAAAACCATAGAAAACTTTTTAGAGCTAACCCATATTGTCAAAAATATAATTTTAAGAATAATAAAGATATATAATAATTTAATAATAAACCCAACTAGTATGGAAGCCAAAATGATTTTACTTAGATACTAGTGAAACCCATACCCAATACATAGACTAGGTATTAATATTTACTAGCTACTTAGTAACTAAAATATCTAATAATGAAAATATTTAAACTATACCTTAACTAGATATAAAATATAAAATAAAATAAATATTAATGTAATTACTAACTAACATAAAAATAAAATCTAATTAATTAAAATATAGACAAACACCCAAATATAACCCAAAGCTCATTTCCTTCTAGAGCCCATTAGCTCAGCCTGCTGCTCCTAGCCTATTCCCAATCCAAAAACAAAATGATTAACCTAACTCATTAGGTGCGCCAATGCTAAACCCATAACCCGGCCTATACTTATTTAACTCTTAGTCTTTTCTGTGAGAAGAGAGAGAGACAGCACACCATACTCTCAAAAGGAGGAATGCGAGGAAGGAGCTTGAGGAAACTCACCTAGTGGCGGTCGCCGTCGGGATCCTGGCCATAGCTTTGTAGCAGAGGATGAGCGTGGAGACATCGCTCACGGCTGGAGGTGGGGCTTGAAGGAGGCAGTGTCGCTCCAGGCGGCGTCAAGGACCAGGGCGGAGCTTAGGCGGCGTTGATGTGCTCGAGCGGAGGAAAGACAGATCTGTTAGCCAACACTAGGTTGCACACGGGGAGGCTCCAACGGTGATCGGCCAAGGTAAGTGGCAATGTCTGGTGATACTATGTTTTCTATGGACGATAGAAAGCGGTCGAGTTACTGGATATTTTATCTTCGGTAGATGAGGATGCGGCTATGTCCCCTATTTTGTGGCAGTGGTAGCTAGATGATTAGTAGTGGTGATGTGATCGATCGACTGGTATTGTTCTCATGTAGGATTGGTCTCCGCTTGTTTGTGGTGATTAACACAGTGATGGTGGGACTGGTCGGCACGGCTGAGGGGAGGTCAACGGACGGGTCGTGCATTGGGTATACGGTCAGAAGTCGATGGGGGCAGTAATAGTAGAGATGTTGATGGTAGCGACGAAGGCGTGGATAGGGAAGCGGTGGCATGACTTGGGGGTTAGGTTTGACAGAAAGGAGGCATTCATTGGCAGAATATGGTAAGTCCACGACAGATAGAGTGTTGGCCAAGGCTTAGGGGAAGGTGGTCGAGATCATTGGTGATGGCGACTCTTGGCCATGCATGGAGGAGGCGTAGAGAGAAACAAAATTAGCAATGGAGGTGGTTGCTGTTATGGTATTAGGTATTTAGGGTTTTATGGTTGCACCTAGTTCCATCTTTTATAAGAAGTTTGACATGTGCTGGGACTTAGAAGGTTGGATGGGTTGAGTCCTTTTGAATTGAGCTGGGCTTAGGAGGAAGATAGGTGGGCTGGCCTTAGCTTAAATAGGAATTAAATTTGACATTTATGAGTTGGTTTTGGCTTAAACAGAAGAAATATTCTGGACAAATAATTACTGCTCACGTACAACATTGAAGGCCCGAACAACCTGTTTATAATTATATGGCTTTAAGGGCCCAAAACATACATATATATATATATATATATATATATATATACATATATATATATATATATATATATATATATATTTTTTTTTTTTTTTTTTTTTTATATACATATATATATATATATATATATATATATATATATATATATATATATATATTTATATATATATATATATATATATATATATATATATATATATTATATATATATATATAGATATATATATATATATATATATATATATAGATATATATATATATATATATATATATATATAGATATATATTTGCATTTACCTATATGATCTTAGAGCGTAGTAAAATATACATAATCTACTCATATACATATACATAGTTTCAGGCCCATAAAATATGTATTGCCCACAGTTGCTCTTAATCACATATATGGGTTTATTACAATAAATATGTACACTTACAGGTTATGGTCCAATTCCTAGTACGATTGAAAGCCTATTCAAATATCGTGGATACATATTTGTAACTTCAAGTTCTAAAAAATATTTGTCCTAGATATATATAGGCTGAAGTCCTGCGAAATTAAATACCATATATACATGTCTTTGTTTTTAAAGGTCAAAAATGTTGTAATAAAATAATATAAACTATTTATACACCATTATTTATGAAGTGTCAGAATGCTAAACAGTTTTCATGCATAGGACATGTTTACAACTATGTTATTCCTACCATGCCTAATAGGCTAGCTATGGCACATGACTACACTAGGCATACCATATTTTTCAGTCAACTCGCATCTCCCAACTTAACTATGACAATGACCATATATATAATATAACATTTGTTTTAAAAATATAAAATAAGTCCAAAAATTCATTATTTTAGAAACCAAATATTGAACAACATATTTTATAATTCCAAAAATTGGAGAACAACTATTTTTATATAAAAAAAATAAATAGCATTTTCAAACAATAATTTTTAACTAGTTTGGTTTGAAATACAAAATAATAATAGCAAGAATAATATTTAAACATTTTCAAGAGAAAGTATTTTCTACTCAGGATAATAAAATAAATAGTTAGGAAAATAAAATTTTGAAAAATTCGGAAAGAGGGGTTACAATAAATACAATCCTATCTCCAATATGTGGGATCAAAATGTAAAGCGATATACTCTAGAGGGGGTGAGTAAAGTAGGCAGCAGAATATTAGCTATTAAAAATGTTAGTAGCAAGATCACCGAGATATGTCACAGATATGAAAAAGTAAAAGTAAAGACAAAGAGCAAAATTTAGAGATTTCAAAAAGAAACTCATATATGATTTCGGTATGTATAGTTGGTACCATCAAACAGTAGGAGTCTGTTAGTGGCTTGGCCTTCACTTATTGCCATATGTGATACAGTGATTTATGTAACAACATTTATATTAAAGAAATTAATAACAATGTTACCTCGCTTTACGTGTAGAACCCCGCTCTGATACCAATTATAGGATCAAAATGTAAAGTGATATACTCTAGTGGTGAATAGAGTAGGCATCGGAATATTAGCTATTAAAAAATGTTAGTAGCAAGGTCATATAGATATATCACAGATATAAAAAATTAAAAGTAAAGTGCAAAGAGAAAACGACAACACAACGATGTATACTGGTCTCCCTTTTGTGAGGACTAATCCAGTCAAGTGAACTCTAGCTTCCGGTTGAAATCTACTATAGAAAACTGCAAGTTTTTTTAGGAAGTCCATGCAACTTCTACAAACACGAGCTTTGATCCGAAGCACTCGACCAACTTCAATTGTGAAGTATCTTACTTCTATCAAGTCTCTTGATTATAATAACTTTGAACTTCTAGACCGTACTGTACTGACAAATTGAATAGAGATTTGTAACTAGCTTAAGATTTGAAAATAAAAGCTTAGAAGGCTTTAGAAGAACATAATAAGCTTAGAGAGAATAGATAAGAAAATAAATTGGTGTGTTAAAATGGTAGAAATTCTTCTCTATTTATAAGATTTCTAAAAGGAGAATTCGGACAGAATTCTATGAGAGAATCGCAGTATATAGCCATTGCATCCGTGACTACGGGAAGACTGAGTTTAAAATCAAATGTCCACTAACCGAACTTGGGCCGAATTCAGGGCAAATTTGCTCTGAATTCTATTGGTCCAGATTGAATTGGGTATTGGGTTTGCAACTCAGGTTTTGGGCCTTTGAAGTTTTTCAAGCAGTTAGGAAATTGGTTTTTGGTTTTTGGCTAGTTTTTAAAACAAATAGGTATTTTTTAGAACATTTTTGGGTAGCCTATTGCGAGTACAACTCGGTTTATATTATACTCCTAGACTCAATAAAATGTGAAAAATATATTGATAATTGATAATTGAAAATATAGACGCAGTGACAAACACAGCTCCAAGTCTTGAACGGTAGTACGCATAATCTGTAGCAGTTCGTCCAAGTAGCCTTTATATCGAGACAGGGTTAGATCAATTATTAAAATCTGATTCGACCATGACCAACGGACCAACAATCTCCTCCATTTTGATAATTGACAAACCTTGACCGATATAACATCTTGATCTTGATTTGACAAAAATATCAAAATATTTGTTCATTTGTTTGGTACTGTCTCCTCTTGGTAGAAATTTTCCTGAAAAAGATGTTAGATCCTTTTCTCCCCCGTTGTCACTTAGAAAAATAATTGCAAAGAGATAAGCTCCCCTGTAATTCATGCATAAGAAACAACGTTGAAAAAAAAGCAGAAATAATATAAAAAAATATACAAATTTCACAGACAATTTATGAATTGAAGTAGTAGCTAAAACTTAATGCTAAGCATAAGTGCATACCAAAAGAGACAATAAACACACAAATAGAAATGCATAATAATAAGAAAGAGTTTAGAACTAACAACTCAGCATCTCAAATAGTCATGTGAGTGCATAAAAATAATACTATCTTGGAATGTAGGAATATTTCTAAGAACACATAGACATAAACAAAGTATATAAGATAATATCTAGACAAATAGGATAACGTCTAGATCAAGTCTACATCATCGTTAGCACGATCAGTATCAACACCATGTCAAGAAGGACCAGTCCAGAAGTGCCAGCTCAATGAGATGGATGTAGGGTAGCACAAGAACCATGGTACCAATCATAGGCATTACCGGGGTTGCAGTAGTGATGAATCGCCTTATCCTCATAGCGGTAGCCAGAAACAGTAGGATCTCGTGGAAGAGAACTGACATGCTGACTAGTCTGAGCAAAACGTACATCCGTAAAAGAATTTGCATGTGCCTGAAACCGACTGGTATCGCAAAAATCTTGTTTCCTCATTGTATCGGCCACAAAAGCTTATAGGGAGTTGTGTTCATACAACTGAGCATGTCGTATATCATCCAAATGTTGATCGAGACCCTTAAATAACATACGGTAAGTCTGAGGTAGAGGAAGTGGCGCAGTAGGAGGAGCAGAAGTGACAGATGCACTATTACGAGAGATATGCAGATGCTTGGGCTCAGTCACGAGCATAAGAGGACAAGTCAATCTTGAAGATGACAGAAAGGATCATCGCGTAGAGAAGATTCATGTTTCTCTCGCGACACCTAGCCATTATTTCAATAATCGTTTTAGGGACGGAAAAAGGAATCCCATTACGAATGTGATAGAGGGTAAACATTTGAAGACTAGTTACATCGCCTTTTGAAGTAGATTTTGGTAGTATAGTGGAATAAAGAATACAATGTAACCCATAGAAGAACAAGTTCAAGTGTATGGCTTTGAACTTATTGGGACAGATGGGATCATGAGCACAAAGTTGAGTCTTAAAGTTGTTCAAAGTCATGTCATTTGGAAATTCAAAATCAGTAATATCGGCAAGCGGCTCACCTACATTTGGAAATTTGTAGGATCGTTGCTAAGTCTTTATCATTGAATTGAATATCAATGCCGATGACACGACTTTTCATAAGATAATCATTATCGACTAAAATAAAATTGCAGTAAAATAGCCGAATTGTAATTTTGGTAATAGAAAATGAGTGCGTAACAAGATTATGCAATCCCAAAGTTTCAAAGTAGGGTTTGTCAGACAGGAAGATCCTCCACTATATCGGTGTGCCGGGACAAATATTACGAATTAAAAAATTTGCATACCATAGCAAACATTGTTTTAGAGTTTCAAAGAAAAACACATTGAATGCCCCATCGTCCGTCTGGACAGGAGAAAAGAGAGATCCTTGGATAGAATCAGAAGATTAGACTTTTTACTAGCCGTCTTCTTTCTCTTGAAAGGATTATTGATTCTAGGCATAATTTCTAATAAAAAATAGGATATTTATATAAAAATAAGAAATTGAGAAATGGAGAGATGAAAGAGATTATACCTTCTCAAAATAGAGTATGTGGAAGAGGTAAAGATTCCACTCCCAAATCCAAAGTTTCGAAGCAAAACTCCAAAGGAATAAGGAGGAATCAAAGATAGAAAATCTAGGGTTTGGGTGCTTTTCGTAGATGCTGTGGTTCTGTTTGAGGAGTTGGAAGATAATAAAAAGTGGGCCATTTAGTTATGTTTAAATACCCGACGCCAGTCGAGTTTGGCCCAAACTCGGGCCGAATTCGGGCCAAGTTCGCCTAGAACTCTACTGAGTTATTGCACAAAAAATGTCACTTTATATTCATCATTCATTTTCAATTATTTAATTCCAATATTAGTAATTTTAAATATTAATTAATATAATTAAAATTATTTTATAAATTAAATTTTGTTACGTTGCAACTGTTTCAGATTAGCTGTAGCGGTACTGTCCCAGCTAATGGAGGTTCACAGGAGAACGCTTAAGTACCCTTTCGCTTTAGTCATAGCCGTGATGACAGACAGACCCTTTGTAGGCTTGTCTCGAAAACAGTTTTTGCATATTGAAAATAATTGATAAGATAAAATTAATTAATATTATTGACATATAAAATTCCTAATTCTCGACGTAAATAATTTAATCGATCTTCCGCTAAAGGTTTTATAAAGATGTCAGCTAATTGTTTCTCTGTGTCTATATATTCTAAATTGATGTCTCAATTTGCATGATCGTCTCCCAAAAATGATGTCGACTCTCAATATGCTTAGTATAGGAGTTACATACATGATTCTTAGTCAAGTTGATAGTGCTAGTATTATCACAGAAAATGGGTATATGCGTGTAGTATAAATCAAAGTCTTCTAAGGTTTGCTTCATTCATAAAATTTGTGCACAACAATGTCATGCGGCTATATACTCAGCCTTAGTAGTCGATAATGCGGCAAAATTTTACTTTTTGCTAAACCAAGAGACTAGAGCCTTACCTAGGAAATGACACGTGACGCTAGTACTTTTTCTATCCACTTTGCATCTAGCAAAATCAGTATCCGAATAACCAGTTAGGTCAAAGGACGTAGTTTTGGGATACCATAAGCCAACAGAAGAAGTGCCTTTAAGGTATCTAAAGATACGTGTAACTGCACACATCTGTGATTCCTTAGGATTAGCTTGAAATCTTTCACACAAGCAAACAATAAATATTACATCAGGGCGACTAATAGTTAAATAGAGTAAACTACTAATCATACCTCGATACATATTTATGCCGACAAGTTTGTCTTATTCATCTACATTGAGCTTGGTTGAAGTTGCCTTTGGAGTGCTAAGAGGTTTGACGGATTCCAAATCAAACTTCTTTAGCAAATCTTTTATGTACTTGACTTGATTGATGAACATCCCATTGTTGGTTTGTTTGATTTGCAGTCCAAGGAAGAATTTGAGTTCTTCCATCATGCTCATCTCAAACTCATTCTGCATAAATTTAGAGAATTCTTGACAGAGAGATTCATTAGTAGATCTCAAGATAATATCATCTACGTAAATTTGAATTAAAAGAAGATTTACATTTAAAGATTTTATAAAAAAGTATTGTGTAAACCTTACCTTTTGAAAAACCATTATCAGGCAAAAAGAGCTTAAACAGTCGTACCAAGCACGAGGGGCTTGTTTCAAACCATATAGGGTTTTTTAAACTTGAATACATAATCCAAGTTTTTGAAATCAATAAAACCTGGAGGTTGAGCTTCATAAACTTCTTCTTTTATAAAATCGTTATGAAATGCGCTCTTTACATCCTTTTGAAAAAGTTTGAAGTTATAAAAAAAATGCAAATGGATTCTAATCTTGCAACTAGGGCATAGGTCTCATTGTAGTCGATACCTTTCTTTTGGTTGTATCCTTGAGCTACGAGTCAAGCCTTGTTACGAGTGACTAAACCATTCTCATTTAATTTGTTTCGGAGTACCCAGCGGGTTCCAATGACAAGACGATCAATAGACTTGACAATAAGTTCCAAACTTGATTCCTTTCAAATTGGTTTAGTTCATCTTTGAATATCATCTAACCAATAGTTATTACTACATGCTTCTTCAATTGTCTTAGGTTCTAACTGTAAAATAAATGCAACACAGGAAGCTATATCTATGGTAGAGGAACGAGTACTTATGCCGTTGGTGATCTCACCTATTAGCAAGTCCATGGGGTGGTCAACCACAAACTTTATCCTTTTTGGCAGACTCTCAAGGTAGCTGGTTCCAGTTTCTAGTTTTGTTGATACCTTGTTTGGTACACTACAAGAAAAATACCTTTTTATGACGGGTAAAAAACGTCATATATGACAATTTATGACGGTTTTTTTGAAGCAGGCAACCGTCATGAACACGGGTGTTGTAAAAGTTTAGAAAAACCGTTATACATGATATACACTTATATGACATTTTTTTAATAAAAAATGAGATAATTAAGTCAATTATATATAACACTAAATTTGAAAATGCCATTAATATTATCATTATATATAACATATATGTCCGAAAGCGTTGTGACTAAGATACATATACATAATGCTTGCTAAAATGATCTGGTTCTGAAACTATTCATAAAACGTACATGAAACGTTATAAAAAGAACTTATACATAACACTTTCTAACGTCCTGTTCTGGTTATTCACACATATATATATCACATGTCAATGCTTATAGTTCAATGCATTATAAAAAAATATATGAATTTTCTGAGACAACAGAAATATGAAATTTAACTAACGTTTAAAACATTTCATTAAAAAAATCCAAATATCACACCATCTTAATTACATTTCAAAATATATCACCGTTTTCCAACATTTGTTTCACCAATATATCACCATTACATTTCAAAATCCAAAAATATATACATCTTTCCCTTTCAGGGCAATCGGCTTCAAAATATTGAAACATTCACCAACACTAAATAGTGACATCCCTTCAAAAGCCAATATTTTATATCCCTTCAAAAGTCAATACTTTACCCTACAAATAAAGGTATACAAACAAAATTATTGATTTTTTTCAAACAAATAAGAAGACAAACTTCAGAAAATCTCTCTGTAGATACCTGTCAAATTGTACATTGACTGCACACCTACACAGTTCCCACAAAATGAACCCTCTGCAAATACATATCAGAAAACCGTTATCGTATAAAGATTACTGCCTACAAATGCAAGGAACTTACCCATGATCCAATACACCAACGCACAGATTCAGGAATATGCCTCGCCACCATAAGAGGTAGATAGAGATTCACTCAGAAATTCCATCAGAAATAAAAAAGCAATGACTGAATGAATAAAAAGATCTCCATCAGAATAACAAAGCAATGACTGAATGAATAAAGAGAGATTCCATCAGAATAAATAAATAGAGATTCCTATAACCCTTGTGACTGATACAACCTATTTAAATCCTTCCTAATTACATAACTGCTGCACTAGAAGTTTAGATTGCCCGAGCATGACCCCCAATTTCCAAAAATATCTTACACTTACGCAATACACCAAAGCATAAGCCAAAAGAAAGAATACTGATAAGAGGCTCACATCGACAAATAGCTCGAGGAACATGCCTCACCATCACAATAGAGATTCGCTGAATGAGAATTCTCATTGTTGTTATTATCCCATATTGATAAAAAAAGAAAGAATGAATGAATAAAGAGAGATTCCATCAGAATATAAATATTTCCAAATCACGTACATCTCACCAAATTGGCTCCAGCTGAGCCACCACGCCATCGAAAGAAAGAAAAAAAAAAGCCAAACATTATTCTTAAATGGAAATTAGCAATCTGATAAGGATCATCATCACCTCTGATAAAGAAAGCCAAACCTTATTGTGAAGAATGTACGTATCAGAAGATACTGTGATGATCTTCTACAGGTCCAAGTTAATTAGTTACATTCTCAGACATTGAGAAGTAAAGTAAGAGGACGGCCAGCCAGGCAAGGAAAGAAAAAAAAGGTTGGTATCACATCATATAACAGAATAAAGCACACAAGTGTAGCGGCCAACCATGCAAGGATAGCAATCATTTTATATATAAGCTTTAACATCATATAATAGAGCTTTATGAGAGTGGTATCACATTATATAATAGAGTTTTATGAGAGTTACTCATAAAACCACATGTAACTACTCTTTCCAAAAGTTTTGAAATATTTTTTATTATTTATTTGATTTAAATAATAATTTCTAGAATTTTTTAAATAATTAATTAGTTAATTATTACGGTAGATGACTTTAGTCATGGTTAGGAATTAGCGTACAAGACGACTAGGAATTGTAGCACGGATAGTGTACACGTGTGCTTTGACTAGTGCATTAGTCATGCTAGGGAAGGCCAAGCCATAAGTGTGTCATAACTAGAAAAACCAGGCCAAGTTGCGACTTAACCTTTGTAAAGGAGTTAATTAAATTATTTATTAATATTATGACTTTTTGGAAACTCGGTTGTACCAAACTGGTCCAGACTCGACCTGATCCAAACCCAGGCCTATCTAGTCATGCGGGTATCCAAAGACATCCATGTAGATATATTTTCACATCCATATATTTCATAGTTTACTTAATGGTCTAATAGTTTTTTTCTAATTAATTAATATATACATTATATATGTGCTTGCTATTAGGCTACTATTTAATTTATATGATAACTAATTCCCTTACATTATCCGTGTGGATTAGGATTTTACTATACATATTGGTATGAACCCCTATTATTGCCTTACCTTATCTTGTTATCGTTATTAATTTATTATTATTGTTATTATAATGGTTATTACTTTTGAGGTATAATAAATTGATATACCTCATACATATAGAATTACTATTTATAATAATCTTTTACATTCGAATTATGATAATAGTTAATAAAAGTATTTTTAGATTTTTGTATGAATAAGAGAACCTATATGTGGATATATGTAGTTAGAGAGAGAGAGATATGTATGTATATATAAATATGGTTATATATATATATATATATATATATATATATATATATATATATATATTTTTTTTTTTTTTTCCTATATATATATATATATATATATATATATATATATATATATTTATATATATATATATATATATAAATATATATATATATATATATATATATATATATATATATAAATATATATATATATATATATATATATATATATATATATATAGGAAAAGAAATAGAAATGGTATATAGGAAAAGAAATAGAAATGGTTTAATATAGAAAACAAATAGGAAAAGAAATAGAAAGGGAATCCCAGCCCAGCCGATCCCAGCCTAGCCCAAAGCCGCTACCCAGAATCGAGCCGACCCCCCTAATAAAGTATCGCAAGAGAGAGAGATCGAGAGCAAGACGAAAAACCCTAACCCCTTGATGCAGTGCCTCCCCAACACCCCCACGACCTCGCCAGCCACCTGGGCAGCCACCCTGGCCCTACGCACCGTCGGAGGGCAGCCGCGCTGGCTAGAGGCCGACACGCGTGCGAGGGATCGACAGCAACAGCAGCAGTAGTAGGGCGAGGGGGCTGACTTCGCAATGCTATCTCTCGACGATCGCTCGATCATTTTACAATCCATCAACTCTGGTATGAACCTCACATGACCCTCTTAGATCCAAGTAAATAGCTTCGATAATCGTAGAAAAGCAGGTGCGAAATATTGACTCAAAGTCGACAGAAATCCTGTCCCGAAAATAAATTATAGAGCAGTCCAAACACCCTGTTGGAAGGCAATTTCTCGCAAATCCTTCGACTGTTTCAGAAATGTGTTTGAATAGGTTTATAGACAACCTATAGGTCTTCCCAACTTTTTCTAAAAATGTAGATTTCATTGACCGAGCGCCAAGTTATTCGATTTCTAAAATGAACAAAAACCCGTTTTCAAAACTGTGAATTTTCAACAAAACTCTCCGGTACGACGTACGTTTCGCCAAATCGGGCAACGTGGTCGTGAATCGAAAGTATCGAATGGTGCGTATCGACTTCGCGGACGTGTGGGCTTTGACAGAATTTAAATTGGTTGCGTGTGTGCGACGAATTTGATGCGTATCCGTCGAAATTCATCGTATCGGGCTCTTTGTAAATTTCTGAATTACTTTGTGCACGTTTGTCAGATCGAGACGAAACTTGTGCCAATAGAACCATATTATTTTTTGGTCTTATATGCCAAGTTTGGTCCGATTCTGAGACAGTTGATCGGATCGCCGTTTCGCGGGCCCCACTATCCAATTCAAAGGGCAATTTTGTGCACGGCCTGCCGGAATCAAACTTTGGACATACGGTTGGTTTTGTATTATCAAAATAAATCTGTAGATATGTAGTTTGATGACTTTAGAGACCATCAGCTCTGGCACGCTTTTCGGTGCAAAGCGGGTCCAATGACGGATATCGTTTTGGCACGAAATTACCGTTTTGCCCCTGTGTCCAGAATTGGACTTAAGAACAGGCAATTCTAGCTAATTTGACTATTCTGAGAATGTTGGCAATGTCTGTTTCAGCTTTCGGAGACAGTTGTGAGAAGTGGACTTTATGGCTTACCAATTGACGGTATATTGTTGGTTATTCGTGCTACCATCAGGCAAGTATACCTTACCGAACATATGCAGTATTTATATTATTTTCTTTCTATTGTACTTCTTCCATATGGTTACCTATTTCTCATATTATGATTGGTTGGTTATCGACTATTTTACTTGTTTCTAGATTTACGTGCACGTATAGGATATTCGATATTGCTTGTCTATTGGTCTTCTTCATATTATCGTGTCTTGTGACAGAGTTGCCAGTTCTACACCTTGTTCTTGACTTGACCATTCTTGACTGGGAGTATCCTGTATTGTACTATAATTAAGACATACTATAGATTGGGAGTATCTTACATTGTACTACGACCTATATAGATTCTTTGATCTTAATATTGATTGATTGACTTGACTTGTGACATACTATAGATTGGGAGTATCTTGTATTGTACTACGATTTATAGGAGTCTACTTGACCTTGTATTCCTTTAGGAGAGGAGATCGATACTAGAATTGGCTATTCTCGACTGGGAGTATCTTGTATTGTCCTACAGTCGAAACCTACTATAGATTGGGAGTATCTTGCATTGTACTACAAGCTATAGGGGTTAATCATTTGATTGATAGCCAAGTCTAGTATTACATTTCCATATGACTTGTCGTGTCTTAGATGTCCTTCTTGCACCGTCCTTATCTTCCATACATGTTATTTACTGTTATATTTGTTAGGGTTATATACTAAAAGCATCACTTTTGTAGTAACCTTATTTCCTTAAATTTTGAATGTGAATCATATGGGCAAATGTTTGCATATTGTATTTGTTGCAAATGTTAATACAAATGTCTGATATTCTATATTGTAGATAATATGGTGTGTGGTATCACACAGTAGATCATATTATCAGTTTCCTATGGAGTATATAAATAGTTCACAACCTAGATGGACTTGGACAATCTATTGGAAAGATTGTAGTGTAATCTGGTATTAGTCTATCTTGACTATAGGTTTACACTAGTACACTTTGTGTGTATTGAACAGGACCACTTGAGGTTGTTCTCTTTGTACTGACTATATAAGAGAACAAACACCTATGTTATTATGGATGCTTGTGCTCTTAATCCGGATATAATAACGGACATGTATATGCAGTGTGCATTACTTTGACTCATAAAAGAGTGAGATTCATTATTGATCAACAACCTCTATGAATTAGGTAATAATATTGTATGTATGATGGGCTGTTGATTATAAATGGAATCCATGTCCCGATACATCGGGTTGATGATGTCCTCTTAAGGAGCTCATAAGGATTATCATGTAAACCCTGCAGGTGGATTATATCCGACATGACAAATAAAGTTGAACGGTACTACTTAAGGATAAAAGATGTCGAATCAATATAGTTGTCATTAACTTAATTTGATCGACGAACATACGATATCTTAACATGGGGAGCCAAACGAGCATATAATAAAAGGAGCCCACAAACATAATTTAGGATTAGGGAGGTAGGGCAACAATAGCTCATTAGTGGACCGAGCTATTGTTAATGGGCCTGGATTGTGTGTTCGGGCTGAACACGGGATATCCAGATCTGTTAGGAGGCCTAACCCTAATTTCTCCTCATGGTCCCTGTCGTAGCCTATATATATCCTTTATTCTCTGGCCGCCAGATTACTAATCAAAAATCTAAATTTTTTTCTAAATTCGTGATTCACGTAAGGAAAGAAAGAGAGGGCTGCCAAGGAGAAGAAAAGGTTGGGAGATCGTCGCCCACACGACGTCCAACTCGAGGAAGGAAAACGTGTAGAAGATCTTGGGGTCGTCCGCTCGAGATTGCCAGAAATTACTTGTCTCCTTTCCGCCACAGGTATAATTCGTGAACCCTAGTTTCTGCCTATGAAGGGTTAGAACACGTATTAGATCTATTTAACTTTCTATCGATCAATACGCACACCAAAGGAAGGGTCCTGGGTATCCCCTGTTCCATCAATTGGTATCAGAGCCACTTTGGATCTATGTATTGATTGATACGTCCATGTTGTCCAATAAAACCTGCGCTATGTAATAGTCGGTAGATGTAGATCTATTCTAACTTGGTTTTACAGGCATCTTAGATCCAACTATTATGGTCCAATGCATATTTTTTTTGATTGTGTTGTTTAAATCACGGACATGTCGTGGATGTTGTTGTTGCTGTGGATGTAATTAAAATCACGAGGGTTGATCGTGCTTATTATTTTAATTTTTCAATCTAGATTATGTGTGAACTCCTTCGGGAGGCATAGGATTGATGTAATTTTAATTATTTTTGATCAATTGTGATGGCGGTGGTGTCTGTTTCTGACGCCGGACGAGATACTGGTTTTAAGTAGTCCAGAGGCAGACAGATGATTTTCGATGAAGGAATCGACAGCCAAAACCTAAAAAAATGACCATAATAGTTGAGGACGGAGCAGCAAAGATGACCATAATAGTTGGATATTTTCTCTTATTTTGGATTCGGATAGTTGAGGACGGAGCGCCAGATTTTGGATTCGGATAGTTGAGGACGGAGCAGCAAAGATGACCATAATAGTTGGATATTTTCTCTTATTTTTGTCATTTTACTTTTTCTGATTATGCATGTTTATTATGTGTGGTTGTTTTTTTTGAAAAACCAAGCCTACATTAATAATGGACAACATGGACATAATATCAACTAGTAGAAAAACCCTCATTGTTAAATAACTAAGTGGGAGAGGATTTTTATTTAGTATAAATCCTATGGTCTCCATTGATGGTTTGTAGGTGATGTAATTATACTTGCGTGTTGGCTTTAGTGCTTTCCTCTATATCGGATGAGTATAATTATGGATCACCAGTACAAACTTCCTTAGGGATAATTGTAGAAAGTTACCTAGTATGTGTTCACTTCTCCATCTGAAGGAACTCATTACAAGGTAATGGACTTAGTATTAAGTAATGGTATACACTTAGATACAAATAATGGTATCCTCCCCATCGGAGTCACTGCTATTATTTGTATGACCAGAGCAAGACCAGCATATTAATTTTATTTGTCATAAAGTAATATTGACATGATAGTAAAATTAATAAGAAAAATCTACTTGAACAAAGTTGAATTTGTATACGTCCACACTATCGTGGCATGCTAAATTCATGGTGTTCAAGGTGTTGGTGAATTTTTTATTATTGTTTTGAGGGAATAATATTTAGTTAATTCAAAAAGTTTTTTTTGCCCTACATAATTTTATTTATGTGATTCTCAGGATTTCAAAAATGGGTTCTTTCAGTCCACTTATGGTGATTCTTAAAGAAAACAAACTTACTGGACCTAATTATATTGACTGGAAACGTAATTTGGATATTGTTCTGACTGCTGAGGAGTACAAATATGTACTTGTTGAGGAATGCCCACCTAAGCCTGATGCTAACTCTGATGAAGAGGTCAAAGAGGCTTATAAGAAGTGGAAAAAGGTAGATGAGATGGTGCGGTGTTACATTCTGGCATCAATGTCAAATGTACTGCAACATCAGCATCAGGCCATAGCCACAGCTTATGACATGATGTATAACCTCAAGGAACTCTTCGGACATCAGAGTAGAGCAGCTAGGCAGTTTGCTATGAAATGTTTGATGAATACAAAAATGGCTGAGGGTACACCAGTAAGGGATCATGTTCTCAAGATGATGGGTCATCTGAATGAAATGGAGATCCTTGGAGCTGAAATCGATGGGGAAACCCAGGTCGATATCATTCTCGGGACTCTGCCTAAAAGTTTTGACAATTTCTGCCTTAATTACAGCATAAACAAAAGGTTGTATAGTTTGCCAGAACTTGCAAAAGAGCTACAGGATACTGAATCTCTCTTTAGGCAGAGTGATCATGTTTTTGTTTCTGAAAAGGCTTCTACTTCTAAGCCAAAAGACGGTAAGAAGAAGAATAACATTCAAAAATAGGCAAACTCAGCAAAGAAGGGCATGGGACCTCAAGGCGCGGTGAAAAAGCCGAAAGGCAAATGTTTCAAGTGCAAAGGGTCAGGACATTGGAAGACTGATTGTCCATTTCTCAAACAAGGGAACAAAGAAGGTATATCTCATTTACTAGTAGTTGAAACATGTTTAGCGGTGTTATCTACCGGCACCTGGTGTGTAGATACAGGAGCCACTAATCATGTCTGCAATACATTGCAGGGTTTCCAGGAAACCAGACGGCTCAGTGATGGAGAGATATGCTTGTTCATGGGTGATGCTACAAAAGTATCGGTCGTTGCATTAGGAGATATTACTTTATCTTTTGGTAGAAATAAGTCTTTGACATTGAGAGATTATCTTTATGCACCTTCACTTAGAAGGAATTTAGTTTCTGTTTCTATGTTAGTTAAGGATGGATATTCAGTTTATTTTAATGACAATATTGTTATTAGAAAGAATAAACATTTTATCTGTTCTGGTGCATTGGTTGATAATTTGTATGTCATGAATCCTATTTCGTCCACAATGCAACTTATGGAAATGAATAATATGTCATCTAACTTAAATAAGAGAAAAGAACCTTCTTGTATGAACCAAACATATCTTTGGCACTTACGATTGGGGCATATTAACCTAAGAAGGATTCAAAGACTGGTTGAAGATGGACCTTTGAGTTCATTGGAAGTGGAGGCACTACCAGTCTGTGAATCCTGCTTGGAAGGTAAAATGACCAAAAGGCCTTTTACGGCAAAGGGGTATAGGGCCAAAGATGTGTTGGAATTGGTTTATTCTGATTTGTGTGGACCCATGACTATCCAAGCTAGAGGTGGCTTTGAATATTTTGTCACATTTATTGACAATTATTCAAGGTATGGATACATTTATTTGATGTGTCGTAAGTCTGAGTGCTTTGAGAAATTCAAAGAGTACAAGGCTGAAACGGAGAAACGTCATGGAAAATATATCAAGTCATTACGATCAGATTGTGGTAGCGAGTACCTCTTTGGAGAGTTTAGGGATTATTTATCAGAGTCTGGGATTGCATCCCAATTGACTACACCTGGAACGCCCCAACAGAACGGTGTAGCCGAAAGAAGGAATAGAGCTCTTATGGAGATGGTTAGATCAATGATGAGTTATTCGGATTTGCCAAATTTGTTTTGGGGATATGCCTTAGAGACTGCAGCTTATATTTTGAACTTGGTTCCTTCTAAGTTAGTACCTCTTACTCCTACAGAGCTGTGGATTGGGCGTAAGCCTAGTCTGAAACATGTTCGCATTTGGGGTAGTCCCGCACATGTGCTGAATAGAAAAGCAGATAAGTTGGAATCTCGTACAGAAGTATGCTTGTTTGTAGGCTATCCAAGAGGAACGAAAGGAGGTTTATTTTATAGTCCTAAGGATCAGAAGGTCATTGTTAGCACCAATGCCCGATTCTTAGAGGAAGACTATGTGATGAACCATAAACCCACAAGTAGAGTTGTTCTAGAAGAACTGAGACGTGAGACACCAAGTACTTCAGTACCAACAGTACAAGAGGATGAACCATAAATAACTGCACAACGTGTCACAAATGTTACACCACAACCGATAGTGCCTCGTCGTAGTGGGAGGGTTGTGATACAACCTGATAGATATATGTTCTTGGGAGAGTCGTCAGACTTCGTCCCTGAGGAATAAGATTATGATCCCTGTACCTACAATGAAGCACTCCAAGATAAAGATGCAGAGTCTTGGCAAAAAGCAATGATATCTGAAATAGAATCTATGGATTCTAATCAGGTCTGGGAGCTTGTAGAACCACCCGTTGGTGTAAAAGCCATTGGATGCAAGTGGGTCTATATGAGAAAAAGAGCATCAGACGGTAAGGTTAAAACCTTTAAAGCTCGGCTTGTAGCAAAAGGTTTTACTCAAAGAGAGGGTATCGATTATGAGGAAACCTTTTCTCCTGTAGCCATGCTTAAGTCTATTCGGATTCTTTTATCTATTGCAGCTCATCTCGATTATGAGATTTGGCAAATGGATGTCAAGACAGCTTTCCTTAATGGAAGCCTTGAGGAAGACATCTATATGAAGCAACCAGACGGGTTCATTAAAAAGGGCCAGGAGCATCTTGTTTGTAAGCTCAAGAAGTCCATTTATGGACTTAAGCAAGCTTCCAGATCTTGGAACATATGTTTTGATCAGGTGATAAAATCCTATGGATTTGATCAATGTCAGGATGAATCATGTGTATACAGAAAGTGTGACGGAAACGTGGTGGTGTTCCTAGTACTTTATGTGGATAACATCTTGCTTATTGGAAACAATGTGAAGGTATTATCTGATGTAAGGGTATGGTTATCCAAACAGTTTGATATGAAGGACTTGGGAGAAGTAGGTCACATCCTTGTGATCAAAGTTCTACGAGATCGCAAGAAAAGGATGTTGGGCTTATCCCAAGCTTCCTATATCGATACTGTACTAACTCGTTTTAGTATACAAAATTCTAAGAAAGGTTTCTTACCTTTTAGACATGGAATTGCTCTATCAAAGGAGCAGTGTCCGAGGACACCTAAAGAGATAGAGAACATGAAGGCAGTTCCTTATGCTTCAGCAGTAGGAAGCTTAATGTATGCAATGCTATGTACGAGACCAGATATCTGCTTTGCCGTAGGCATGGCCAGCAGATATCAGTCTAACCCAGGACAAGAGCACTAGACTGCCGTAAAGCATATTTTGAAGTACCTGAAAAGGACTAAAGAGTATATGCTAGTTTACCAGGCAGATAGTTTAGTTCCCTTGGGGTATACAGACTCAGATTTTCAGTCAGATAGGGATTCCAGGAAATCTACCTCAGGTCATGTGTTTACTTTGGGAGGTGGAGCCATTGTGTGGAGGAGTATCAAGCAAAAATGTATTGCTGATTTCACCATGGAAGCCGAGTATGTGGCAGCCTCTGAGGCAGCCAAAGAAGCGGTTTGGCTCAGAAACTTTCTGTTGGACTTGGATGTGGTACCTAATTTGCCTAAGTCTATTACACTTTATTGTGATAATAGTGGTACAGTTGCAAACTCGAAGGAACCACGAGCCCATAAGACAGGCAAACACATTGAGGGTAAGTACCACCTGATACGAGATTTCGTAAAGAAAGGAAAAGTTGCTGTGATCAAGATAGCATCAGCCGACAACCTAGCTGATCCCTTTACAAAGAGCTTACCAGCTAAGGCTTTTGACAGTCATGTTGAGGGAATGGGAGTCAGATGTGTAGCAGCATGGCTTTAAGTATAAGTGGAAGATTTGTAACAGTATACTGAAAAAGCAATGCTTTGAGTATAAGTGGGAGATTGTTAGGGTTATATACTAAATGCATCACTTTTGTAGTAACCTTATTTCCTTAAATTTTGAATGAGAATCATATAGGCAAATGTTTGCATATTGTATTTGTTGCAAATGTTAAAACAAATGTCTGATATTCTATATTGTAGATAATATGGTGTGTGGTGTCACACAGAAGATCATATTATCAGTTTCCTATGGAGTATATAAATAGTTCACAACCTAGATGGACTTGGACAATCTATTGGAAAGGTTGTAGTGTAATCTGGTATTAGTCTATCTTGACTATAGGTTTACACTAGTACACTTTGTGTGTATTGAACAGGAACATTTGAGGTTGTTCTCTTTGTACTGACTATATAAGAGAACAAACACCTATGTTATTATGGATGCTTGTCCTCTTAATCCGAATATAATAACGGACATGTATATGCAGTGTACATTACTTTGACTCATAAAAGAGTGAGATTCATTATGGATCAACAACCTCTATGAATTGGGTAATAACATTGTATGTATGATGGGCTGTTGATTATAAATAGAATCCATGTCCCGATACATCGGGTTGATGATGTCCTCTTAAGGAGCTCATAAGGATTATCATGTAAACCCTACAGGTGGATTATATCCGACATGACAAATAAAGTTGAGCGGTACTACTTAAGGATAAAAGATGTCGAATCAATATAGTTGTCAGTAACTTAATTTGATCAACGGACATACGATATCTTAACATGGGGAGCCAAACGAGCATATAATAAAAGGAGCCCACAAACATAATTTGGGATTAGGGAGGTAGTGCAACAATAGCTCATTAGTGGACCGAGCTATTGTTAATGGGCCTGGATTGTGTGTTCGGGCTGAATACGGGATATCCAGATCCGTTAGGAGGCCTAACCCTAATTTCTCCTCATGGTCCCTACAGTAGCCTATATATATCCTCTATTCTCTGGCTGCCAGATTACTAATCAAAAATCTAAAATTTTCTCTAAATTCGTGATTCACGTAAGGAGAGAAAGAGAGGGCTGCCAAGGAGAAGAAAAGGTTGGGAGATCGTCGCCCACACGACGTCCAACTCGAGGAAGGAATACGTGCAGAAGATCTTGGGGTCGTCCGCTCGAGATTGGCAAAAATTACTTGTCTCCTTTCTGCCGCAGGTATAATTCGTGAACCCTAGTTTCCGCCTATGAAGGGTTAGAACACGTATTAGATCTGTTTAACTTTCTATCGATCAGTACGCACACCAAAGGAAGGGTCCTGGGAATCCTCAGTTCCATCAATATTAGTAGGCATGTTTTATGTATCTTGCTAGTCCTCTGAGGACCTGATGATCTCTTCAGGTAGCTGGTTGCACGGAGTTAGTTAGCTGAGCATGTGGTAGTCGATTACATCTGCATGATTCAGGTATTTTGCTAGTGATATTGCTTTATTATCTTCTCGTGCTCTTACGATATATCCTCCTTGTTAGCCTAGTTTCATAGACTCATGTTATTCATGGAGTCTAATCAGACAATATGCTAGTGGACTGCAGACCATGAACCATACTTGTTCATTCTTAAATTATATACATCTCGTGGATTGAGATATAGTTTAGATTACCATATTAGATATGATACCATGCTCTTGACAGCTTATACGTATTCGAATCGTGCTGGAGTCCGCTTGATACGTAGCTGGCTTGCTCACGTACTTGCATCCCAAAAAGCGAGTGGGGGTCGTGATAAATTTTTTTGGTGGCCCATGCAGGTCAGAGCATATCGTATCGGTTACGTAACTGTACTGATACGAGCCTGTGACTATGACTAAATCTTAGAAATCTCAATCCACACTACCTTAAAAATTCTCCTAGAAATTTCTCTACGTCCTTGAATTTTATATTTGTTCTCGATTATTCTTTCTTGCCTTCCGAACCATTGATTTTTTCTCTTCCTATTTCAGGGTGATGAAGGATCGTGCTGTCTAAAATTTATCAGAAATTCTTAAGTTATAGTATAATATTGCTTGATTATTTAATTTTTGGTTGTTTGATAGATATGGGGGAATTATAGATGCCATATGCCATAGATATCTGTTGGTAGCAACTAGTTGGAAGGTTATAATATTTTAGTGACATTCCTTTGAGGGAGTAGTGGGACCAAAGATGGGTAGAAGTCCTCGAGATTTCGTAGTTACAAAATGGCTAGGAGAAGGACATCGACTATTTTTTAGGAGTTAAAATTTATGGAGATTAAGGTAAAAGTAGACTTTCTTTTGAATTTTAAGGAATAGTTATGAATTAGAATTTCGAGGACGAAATTATTTTAAGGTGGGTAGATTTGTAACTCCTCTTCCCAAAAATTTTGAAATATTTTTATTATTTATTTGATTTAAATGATGATTTTTATAATTTTATAAATAATTAATTAGTTAATTATTACCGTAGATGACTTTAGTCATGGTTAGGAATTGGAGTACAAGACGACTAGGAATTGTGGCACGAATAGAGTACTCGTGTGCTTTGACTAGTGCATTAGTCATGGTAGGGAAGGCCGAGCCATAAGTGTGTCATAACTAGGAAAACCAGGCCAAGTTGCGACTTGACCTCTATAAAGGAGTTAATTAAATTACTAATTAATATTACGACTTTTTGGAAACTCGGTTGTACCAAACTTGTCCGGACTCGACCCGATCCAAACCCAGGCCCATCTAGTCTTGCGGGGTATCTAAAGACATCCATGTAGATATATTTTCACATCTATATATTTCATAGTTTACTTAATGGTCTAATAGTTATTTTTCTAATTAATTAATATATACATTATATATGTGCTTGCTATTAGGATACTATTTAATTTATATGATAACTAATTCCCTTACATTATCCTTATAGATTAGGATTTTACTATACATATTGGTATGAACCCCTATTATTGTCTTACCTTATCTTGTTATCCTCATTAATTTATGATTAGTGTTATTATAATGGTTATTACTTTTGAGGTATAATAAATAGATATACCTCATATATATAGAATTACTATTTATAATAATATTTTACATTCGAATTATGATAATAGTTAATAAAAGTATTTTAGATTTTTGTATGAATAAGAGAACCTATATGTAGATATATATAGTTAGAGAGAGAGAGAGATATATATATGTATATATAAATATGGTTATATAAATATATATATATATATATAAAATATATATATATATATATTTTTATATATATATATATATAAAAATATATATATATAATATATAATATATATATATATATATATATATATATATATATATATTTATATATATATATATATATATTTTTATATTTTTATATATATATATATATAAATATATAAATATATATATATATATATATATATATATATATATATATATATATATATATATATATATATATATATATATATATATATATATATATAACAAATAGGAAGAGAAATAGAAAGGGAATCCCAGTCCAGCCCGATCCCAGCCAGCCCAAAGCCCCTCCTCAGAACCGAGCCGACCCTCCTAATAAAGTATCGCGAAAGAGAGAGAGAGAGAGAGAGAGAGAGAGAGAGAGAGAGATCGAGAGCAAGACGAAAAACCCTAACCCCTTGATGCAGCGCCTCCCCAACACCCCCACGACCTCGCCAGCCACCTGGGCGGCCACCCTGGCCCTACGCGCCGTAGGGGAAAGCCGCCGCTGGCCGGAGGCCGACCACGCGCACGAGGGAACGACAACAATAGCAGCAGTAGTAGGGCGAGGGGGCTTTCTTCGCAATACGATCTCTCGACGATCGCTCTATCGTTTTACGATCCGTCAACTCTGCTATGAACCTCACATGACCCTCTTTAGATCCTAGTAAATAGCTTCGATAATCATAGAAAAACATGTCCGAAATATCGACTCAAGGTCGACAGAAATCTTGTCCCGAGAATAAATTATAGAGTAGTCCAAACACCCTGTTGGAAGGCAATTTCTCGCAAATCCTTCGACCATTTCACTACCAGAATACGTCGTTTTAGCGACGCCTAAAGACGTCGCTAAAACGACAATTTTCGTCGCTAAAAATATTTAGCGACAAAATTACCGATGTTTTGGGCTGATCGCGGAAATGTAAGTCGCTGATCTTCAAAACGTCGCCAAACGTCGCAAGTACCGACGTTTACCGACGTATATATACGTCGGTATATTACCGACGTCTACCGTCGTGTCGTCGTTGTATTAGCGACGTGTTTGACGTCACTACGCGTCGGTAACTTTACCGACGATTACCGTCGTGTTGTCGGTGGTTTAGTGACGTGTTCAAAGTCGCTACACGTCGTTAAAGTCCTGGGAATTCCTGGGATGATTACCGACGTGCACCGACATTTACCGACGTTCTCCGATGTATAATGACGTCGGTAAACGTCGTTACCCTAGAAAATATTACAGATTTACCGACGTTTACCGACGTAAACGTACGTCGGTGGACGTCGGTAAACGTCGGTGAATGTCGCTAAATCTTCAAAAAAATAAAAAAAATAAAATACAGAATGTCCATTTCTCCCTGCAGTTTAAAAAGATAACCATTTCTCACTGTAGAATAGGATCCAAACAATCACAGAATGTCCATTTCTCGCTGTACACAGGTTTCAGTCCCTATAACCATGTCTACAACAATCACACAATGTCCAGTTCTCAGAATGTCCATTTCTCATTGTACACAGATTTCAGTCCCTATAACCAAGTCTACAACAATTACTACCAAAATTTGTCGATTTAGCAACAGCCAGATCCGTCGCCCGTCCGACGGGAATTTCTATTAGCGACCGATCACTGACGGGTCTTGGCCAAAAAAATTCGTCGGCAATCAGCTCGTCGCTAATAACGGTCCGTCGCTACGTAGTCGTCAAGCGACGGAATAGCGACGGCATTTCAACTTCACAATACGAAGCATTGTCGACTACTTTCCGACGATACTAATCCGAAATGGTATATAATAATCCAATACGGCCGATACCTATCGGATATGACCGATACCAAATCGATAAGGCCAATATGAATCCTAGCTATACGGCCGATACATATCAGATAGGACGATACCAATTCGCTAAGACCAATACCAACCGATACGGCCCATACCAAAACGATAGATCGATACTAATCCGATACGGTCAATACTTATAAGTACCTATGGTCCAGGAGGTTGATCCGCTAGTACATGCATGTACGATCAACGAAGTAACGATACATTTCAATTTGGATGTGAAAATCTGTATCGTAAGACAAACTAAACATAATCAGTTCTATTTCACATGCTTAATTGCCAAGTATGGGAACGAATGGCTCAGAACACAACCCAAAATTCATTCTAGCATACATTAGTGTGAATCATCTATGTTTTGTACATATGAGTAGTATATGTTCTTATCGTATCTAGTATCTGAAGGATATAACAGAATCAAGATGAACTCACATAATATAATACTAAGACATCATCTACTACTATATAAGATATAGTGATAGATTGTCGTATCATCATTGCCGTGGGATGAGGGTCGGAGGACAGTCAACTTTATCTACGGCTATATAGTTTCTGCCTTGCCAGTCGAATGGCTTAATTGCCAAGTATGGGAACGAATGGCTCAGAACACAACCCAAAATTCATTCTAGCATACATTAGTGTGAATCATCTATGTTCTGTACATATGGTGTAGTATATGTTCTTATCGTATCTAGTATCTGAAGAATGTAACAGAATCAAGATGAACTCATATAATGTAATACTAAGACATCATCTACTACTATATAAGATATAGTGATAGGTTGTCGTATCATCATTGCCGAGGGATGAGGGTCGGAGGATAAATACCGCTCGAGTGAGCCAAAGGCATGTAGCCACTTCCCTCCCTCCATTCACCCTCTTCCTCTCTCACGCTATCAACGTCACAACTTTTCCACCTCAAGTTCTGATCAAGCATCTTCCTTCTCCTCTCCTCCACCATGGCTCTGGACCCATCTGCTCCTCCCTACTTCCCTTCTTCTTATTTGACTCTCTCAGCCACATATGATATCCACCTCAAGTGTAGAGTCGATGGAGAAGAAGTGGGCAGAAAGAGGAGGAAGAAGCAGCACAGCCGGCAGCATGACCCGGAGGAAGTACAGAGGTTTTCTTCAACATCCGTAGGAGAACTATAAGGATATTTCTTTCCACAACATATCACCTTGTCAAAGACCCTTAATGTGACAACCATGTTACCGCGGTGTCGGAAGACTAAGATATCATAATTTTCTCAGCCGTGTGTTTTGACATAATCCTCCAAACTCTTTCCTGCTATATAGTAATGCAAGATTACTACATAGGAGGAAAGAGTTGGGAGGATTATGTCAAAACACACGGCTTAAAATATTATGACATGTTAGTCTTCCGACACCGCGGTAACATGATATTCACATTAAGGGTCTTTGACAAGGTGACATGTTGTGAAAAGATATATCCTTATAGTTATCCTACGATTTTAAAGAAAACATCTGTACTTCCTCCGGGTTATGCCGCCGGCTGTGCTGCTTCCCCCTCCTCTTCCTGCCCACTTCTTCTCTCCCGACTCTACACTTGAGGTGGATATCATATGTGGCTGAGAGAGTCAAATAAGAAGAAGGGAAGTAGGGAGGAGCAGATGGGTCCAGAGCCATGGTGGAGGAGAGGAGAAGGAAGATGCTTGATCAGCATTGTCTTCCGGATCGTCCTCATCAAGGCATAGCGGGCTGCTCAGCTTGCCCAGCTTCTTCAACTTCTCGCTGGCTGCAGAGTCGAAATGGGAACGGGTCCTCTTTGCCGGCCCGGAGCTCTGACTCGCACTCGTCGCCGCGCTACCGGTTTTCTCTCCTCCTTTGACGCGGGTCATAAGAAAAGAAATTTCGTACCTCTTCTTCACATAAACATCATTGCCACCTTATACTCGAGCCTCCTCGTCTGTGACGCTATCCAACTTTTCGGTGCCTACATTGTCACTCGAATCTCCCCTTCGACTCGTATCGTCCTCTTCTTCTCCTATCTTTTCGTTCCCTGTCTTGCAATCATCTGCTATCACCGCCGACTCTTTCGACTCCTTCTCCGAGTCTTCCTCCACCTCCTCCTCCTCCTCCTCCTCGGAGTCATCAGATAAGGATTCGAATGAGTCGACGGTGATAGCAGATGATTGTAAGACAGGGAGCAAAAAGACAGGCGAAGAAGAGGACGATACGAGTCGAATGGGAGATTCGAGTGACAATGTAGGCACCGAGAAGTTGGATAGCATCACAGACGAGGAGGCTCGAGTACAAGGCGGCAATGATGTTTATGTGAAGAAGAGGTACGAAATTTCTTTTCTTATGACCCACGTCAGAGGATGAGAGAAAACCGGTAGCTCGGCGACGAGTGCGAGTCAGAGCTCCGGGCCGACAAAGAGGATCCGTTCCCATTTTGACTCTGCAGCCAGCGAGAAGTTGAAAAAGCTGGGCACGCTGAGCAGCCTGTTATGCCTTGATGAGGACGATCCGGAAGACAATGCTGATTCAGTTTTGCCTTCCTCGGATGGTATTGATTCTGTAGATCCGTGTATAAAAGAGGAAGAGATTTGGAGTAGAGTGGACCCGGAGGGAAATGAGAGATTGGAAGCTGGGTCAATATCCAAGAAGCGAAAGAGAGTCGAGGATTATGATAGGTTGTCGTATCATCATTGCCGAAGGATGAGGGTCGGAGGACAGTCAACTTTATCTACGGCTACATAGTTTCTGCCTCGCCAGTCGAATGGCTGAGGGACTATGTCCTGATCACCACGTCGTACCGTAGATTAATATAAATGGAGCTGGAGACAAAATACAGAAACCAAAATACAAAATACAGAATCCAATCCCTAGGTTCGCCGAAAATACAAAACACAGTTCTAATTCATATGTATTTTAAGTGTGAGAACGGATGGCTCAGAACACAACCCAAGATTTATTCTAGCATATATTAGTGTGAATCATCTATGTTCTGTACATATGGTGTAGTATATGTTCTTATCGTATCTAGTATTTGAAGAATGTAACAGAATCAAGATGAACTCACATAATGTAATACTAAGACATCATCTACTACTATATAAGATATAGTGATAGGTTGTCGTATCATCATTGCCGAGGGATGAGGGTCGGATGACAGTCAACTTTATCTACGGCTACATAGTTTCTGCCTCGCCAGTCGAATGGCTGCAGGGACTATATCCTGATCACCATGTCGTACCGTAGATTAATGCAAATGGAGCTGAGCTGGAGCCAAAATACAGAAACCAAAATACAAAATATAGAATCCAAAATACAAAATACAAAATATAAAATACAAAATACAAAATACAAAAACCAAAATACAAAATACAGAAACCAAAATACAAAATACAGAATCCAATCCCTGGGTTCGCCGAAAATACAAACCACAGTTCTAATTCATATGTATTTTAAGTGTGAGAACGGATGGCTCAGAACACAACCCAACCGGAGAGGATACTCTGAGAGATCTATCTGAGTAGGACGTATACTCTGAGAGATCACTTTTACAAGAATGATATCAGTTGTGGGATTGAGTGTTGGAGGAGATATTATCATAGTATACGTCCTACTCAGATGGGTCTCTCGCCGTTACTATTTTTTTCTGACAGCATGGTGGATGTGCTCCGTCAACAGATTCTTGTTCCGAGCCAAAACTTTATCCCGGAGCTCAAGTGGACATCCTTCGTGTAGAGCTCGAGTGAGAGGTTCCTGACAGTATGGTGGTCTCCTTTGTCAAAGTATTCATGCTCGTCCCATAACCAATGTGGGATGAGCACGGATAGTTTGACAAAGGAGACCATCATGCTGTCAGGAACCTCTCACTCGAGCTCTACACGAAGGATGTCCACTTGAGCTCCGAGGCAAAGTTTTGGCTCGGAGCAAGAATCTGTTGAGGGAGCACATCCACCATGCCGTCAGAAAAAAATATTAACGGTGAGAGACCCATCTGAGTAGGACGTATACTCTGATAATATCTCCTCCAACACTAAATCCCACTACTGATATTATTCTTGTAAAGATGACCTCTCAGAGTATACGTCCTACTCAGATGGATCTCTCAGAGTATCCTCTCTGGTTGGTTTTCGTATCATCATTACCGAGGGATGAGGGTCGGAGGACAGTCAACTTTATCTACGGATACATAGTTTCTGCCTCGCCAGTCGAATGGCTGCAGGGACTATGTCCTGATCACCATGTCGTAGTCCAATACAATCCATAGATTGACACAGTACTAATTCATATATGTAGTCCAATACAAATAGTCTAATACAAATAGTACAATACAAATAAGTACTAATAGCTAATGAGAACCACGCAGCTCACGCAAACGCTCAGTGATACGATCACGCAACCACCTCGAAAAAGCGAGATCTTTGGCGTGAGGAGAGATGTCGTCCCTTGCAAGTGTTGCATGAATAAAACTTCCGGTCTCACTAGCTACCGGTGCTGGATGAATAGAACTCCCGGTCTCACTAGCAACCGGTGCCACTTCCTCCTTAACTGTAGGAGGAGCCACCTCAGCATTCACTGTTTCCCTCAAACGACGTGCCGCTCCTCGGGTCATGGGTGCCATCTGGTAAGATCGATAGTCACAAATAATATAATTGTAACAAATACTAACCTCAATAGAACAAACACTCTCACAGCTCAAAATACTAACACATGCTCACGCCTTACTCTTGTGACACTCCCTTTCAAACACAAACACACACCTATATGTTCCCTTACACATGTTGCCATGTTACGTGTAAAAATAGGAAACCCTTGTTGTCTAAAATAAGACATAATTCTACAAAGAGAACCATACTGTAGAACTCATACTTTAAGACAATAGATGAAGGAAGACTTGTATGGAGGATCGTCTACTTTATTCATGGAGTTGTCATAGGGTGTTGAGCGATGTCATTTTATTCTTTTTTTGTTCTTCTTCTTAGAATTTTTGAGTATTGGATCTTGAGACATATATAGCTAGAACTTACGAAGAATGGAGTACCATACTTCGACAAATAGATGTTGACTAATTGGTTCATATACTTCAACAATAAAGAGAACTAGGGGTTGAGTGAAATTTTATTAATCTTCCTATACTCCAGTGATAGTTCTTGGTTTGCGCATAGTTCCAGATGTAGGACGGATATAGAAGGCTTTTATATAATGACAACTTATATTAACTAACATTTTCTTTCTCTTTTACTTCTTGTTGTACTTATGTGAGCCCCAACTTAAACCTAGGAAGCACAAAGATGCTTCAAACTGGTTATTGTCAAACTTGTATTAGGCAAAGACACTCACCAAAATATGTATATGGAGTTCTTCTCGTCATGTCCTTTCTGCTTTATGTACAATACACACCTATACATCATAACTAAAACCAATTCTATTACAGTAGAGAGAGACCTCTAGTGTACCCTGATGGCTCTTGGATTTCAGAGGTGTTTAAAAAATACTATCAACCCATTACAATAAACAAATTGTATTTCTCTATAGTAACATCAACCCTCTAGAACAAACAGATTGTATTTCTCTTTAGTAACATCAACCCTCTACAACAATCTAATCATACTTATTCGCTTTGATTCCGTCGAATCAATAAGTCGCCACAGACGTGATATCGTACAAGTCTATGTTGCACTGTACAAGTCGTACTCGTGTATATTTATAAAATAGTTATTTTGTAAAAGTTTTGCAGCGGATAAAACAGATAAATTGATAACATAAAACAAATAAATTGATAACTACATAGGTGTTGCTATCATTTTTTATAATGCAGCGATCCTTAAAATCTCCGGCCATTGGGGATATTGGTAAACTAATATACCTAGATTACCCAAAAGTACACTTGCGAACTAGGATAAAATAATTAGTTGTGTACTAAACGTCTCTAAGTGTAGGAATGTTGCAAGGTGAAACAATGTATCAAACACTATATCGAAACCCAAACCCAATACGTAAATCCAAATTAATACGAAAATACACAAGTGTAAGTAGGGGATTAAGTGTACAGAGGTGAAATACATATATATGCATGCTTGGGGGTGTCCACGTGTCCAACAAATGGACACAAAGTGTCCAAAACCTCACGAACACACTGTATCAGTGAACCCATGGTCGTAGTGTGTCTCCGTGTCTATTTTGGACACGAAAAACACCTCAATTAGGGTTAGGGTTTACCTTCAGTCTCCTCGCGGTGGTGGAGGAGAAGGAGGAGGAGGACAAGTTCGGTGGTGGAGGAGGAGGATCTCGCGGTGGAGGAGGAGAATGGGCTCGCGGTGGAGGAAGAGGATGAGCGGCGCCGGAGGGAAGGGGTCGGGCTGTCGTCGAGGTCGGGGGAAGAGGGGCGGGAACAAAAAATTTGGTGAGAGGGAGAAATGAAAAGTCGAACCGAGGAAACCCTATTTAGCAGCAAGTTAGCGACGTCTGTCAATACGTCGCAAAGAGTCGACTTTCCTTTAATATTCGGCGATGCCAAAAGCTTTGCGACGCTAAACGTCGCTGAACTAATAAAACTGGCGACGTTTTCCGACAAATCAACGATGTTGCTTTTTATTACACTAAAGGTAGTCGCAATATGTCGCTGTTTGTCGCTATCAGCGACGTGTTGTGATCACGCTTACTTTTGGCGTCGCTAATTCCAGAAATATTAGCGACGTTTTAAGTTGGCGTCGCTAATTTCGTCGCTGATATGGCTTATTTTGGTAGTGTTTCAGAAATGTGTTTAATAGGTTTGTAGACAACCTATAGGTCTTCCCAACCTTTTCTGCAGAAGTCAATTTCATCGACCGAGCACCAAGTTATTCGATTTCTAAAATGAACAAGAACCCGTTTTCAAAACTGTGAATTTTCAACAAAACTCTCCGATACGACGTGCATCCCGCCAAACCTGGCGACGTGGTTGCGAACCAAAAGTATCGAAAGGTGCGTATCGACATCGTGGATGTGTGGGCTTTGACAGAATTTAAATTGGTTGTGTGTGCGCTACGAATTTGATGTGTATCCGTCAAAATTTACCGTATCGGCCTCTTTACAAAATTCTTAATTACTTTTTGCACGTTCGTCAGATCGAGACAAAACTTATGCCAACAGGACCGTATCATTTTTCTGGTCCTGTATGCCAAGTTTGGTCTGATTCTGAGATAGTTGATTGGATTGCTGTTTCACGGGCCCCATGATCCGATTCAACGGACGATTTTGTGCACGGCCTGTCGGAATCTAACTTTGGACATACGTTTGGGTTCGTATTATCAAAACAAACTCATAGACATGTAGTTTGACGACTTTAGAGAAAACTGTTTCTGGCACGCTTTTCGGTGCAAAACGGGTCCAACGGCGGATATCGTTTTGGCCCAAAATTACCGTTTTGCTCCTGTATCCAGAATTGGACTTAAGGACAGGCAATCTTAGCTAATTTGACTATTCTGAGAATGTTGGCAATGTCTATTTCAGCTTTCGGAGACAGTTGTAAGAATTGGACTTTATGGCTTACTAGTTGACGGTATATTATTGGTTCTTCGTGCTATCACCAGGCAAGTATACCTTGTCGAACATATACAGCATTTATATTATTTTCTTTCTATTGTACTTCTTCCATATGGTTACCTATTTCTTATATTGCGATTGGTTGGTCATCGACTGTTTTACTCGTTTCTAGATTTACGTGCACGTATAGGATATTTGATATTGCTTGTCTATTGGTCTTCTTTATGTTATCGTGTCTTGTGATAGAGTTGCCAGTTCTACACCTTGTTCTTGACTTGACCATTCTTGACTGGGAGTATCTTACATTATACTACAGTTGAGACATACTATAGATTGGGAGTATCTTATATTGTACTACGACCTATAGCAGATTCTTTGATCTTGATATTGATTGATTGACTTGACTTGTGACATACTATAGATTGGGAGTATCTTGCATTGTGCTATAATTTATAGGAGTCTACTTGACCTTGTATTCCTTTAGGAGAGGAGATCGATACTAGAATTGGCTATTCTCGACTGGGAGTATCTTGCATTGTCCTACAGTCAAAACCTACTATAGATTGGGAGTATCTTGCATCGTACTACAAGCTATAGGGGTTAATCGTTTGATTGATAGCCAAGTCTAGTATTACATTTCCATATGACTTATCGTGTCTTAGATGTCCTTCTTGCACCGTCCTTATCTTGCATATATGTTATTTACTGTTATATTAGTAGGCATGTTTTATGTATCTTGCTACGTCTCTGAGGACCTGATGATATCTTCAGGTAGCTGGTTGCACGGAGTTTGTTAGCTGAGCATGTGGTAGTTGATTACATCTGCATGATTCAGGTATTTTGATAGTGATGTTGCTTTATTATCTTCTCGTGCTCTTACGATATATCCTGCTTGTTAGCCTAGTTTCATAGACTCATGTTATTCTTGGAGTCTAATTGGATGATATGCTAGTGGGCTGCAGACCATGGACCATACTTATTCATTCTTGAATTATATACATCTCGTGGATTGAGATATAGTTTAGATTACCATATTAGATATGATACCATGCTCTTGACAGCTTATACGTATTCGAATCGGGCTGGAGTACGTAGCGGGCTTGCTTACGCACTTGCATCCCGAAAAGCGGGTACGGGTCGTGACACCACATTTTTACATATTCCCTATTATCCACTACGAGAATTATGATGACTAATTCCCCAGAAATAACACAAGCTTGAACATATGAAACTGCATATATTTTCATGAGGACTTTTTGAACCTTGAAACAAAGTAAAAAACGAAGGTCACATATATTTTCATGAGGACCATATTAAACTAAGACCTGCCAAAAGTAATGAATAATATAAGACAATATAGAATAAAGCATGTTTAACTACCGGCAAGTTAGATTTCTCACCTGTCACCGAGGCTTCCACTTTGAAGGGTTCAGGAGGTGGCAGGAGAGGCTGAGGAGAGCCTCCTCCAAGTCCTAAGGAGGTGCTTTCCCAATTCTTCCACAAATGTAAAAATAAATAGAAACTTGGAAACACACTAGCATTAATGAACAACTCTTCTAGTCAAACAATTGGAAAATCAATACACGACAAGTTCAAAATGTGCTAAAGTTCAAACAATATCCAAAATCAATAGGTCCTTTTCAGAGTTTGTATAAAGCCAAACGATGATTTTTTTTATTGAGTTTGATTTTTTTGTCTAAAGGTCAAAACATATCCAACACCAATAGGTCCTCTTCGAAATGTGCTACAAGTCAAACCAAAATTCAGTTACTTGAGAAGAGAAGACTAGAAGTATGATATGGAAGGAGCATAAACTTCATTCTCTTTCATTTGACATACAATCTATATCTCATATATCTTATAATATACAACTACTAATTCAGCATAAAGAAGTCTCGACTAGAAAGTTCTCAAGTACTTTAATGGATGCAGCTATGTACAAGTTGCAAGAGCTGAACATGATAGAAATCCATAAATTGATGGAGACATCTGCAGAAAAGACTATAATTCATGGCAAAATGAACGGGAGTTTGAGTACTTTTGTGACAGTATAAATATAGGAGATGATGCATACTAAGTCCTGGCTGAGTGTTTCAGTAAGAAATTTTGTTGTTCCACGAAATACAAGAGTCAAGATCCCATGGAATATCAAAAAAAGTCAAGAGTCAATACTGACTCCAAACCAAACCTTAAGAGGAAGTGCTTTGAACCAAGCATATTTATATGAATTGCCAATACTAGCTACAAAAAACTTTGGCCAAAACAGAAGTCTGAACCAAACCACATAAACTGGGAGTACTAAACAGTTCCAGACAAAAAATGCCAAACTATGTCTATTCTATTGTATGTTATGGAGGTTCATATCAACATAATCTCCCCTATCGGAACTATCATTCAGCCACCAAGTTAAAAATGCCTAATTAATTAACAATGAATTTGAACTCTTAGATTGAATACTCAAAAGTGTTTGTCCCAAACAAGAACAAAATTGTATAATTAATGCTATTTATAGGAGGCAGTAAATATATACCCAAGGGAAGTTAATTCGGCCCAACACAAATAGGTGTCAATCAACTGCAAGCTAACTGTAGGGAGAAGGAAACATTAGCTGCTACGGTAGAAAAGAAAGTTTTTCTAATCAAATTTGTCTGCACAAAATTATCACAAAATAAAGTCTTGTATATCAAAGGAAAATTTATAAGAAATATTATCACTACCCTTGAGAATTTCCAATGACATAAGGGCAATGTACTCTAATCTATTTAGAGTTGTATATCATAGACAAATTTGAAGAAAACATTAGCACTTCAATATGTAATGCTTGTTGGAGTTTGTCAATTGAGGAATCTATCAGACTCTGAAAAACATATTAGCACTTCAATGTGTGCAAAATATTATATTGGTTTTCTTAACAGCAGCAGTAATGATCGCTTTTCCTGCTCAAATCCATCTATCTGCATTTAACATATATTCAAAGAAACAGATAAAAAAGGGTAAAAGATCTTCAAGAGAATAGCATAACCAACCCCCAAAACCCAACACCTACTCAGCCCAAGCACAGTGGGACACGGCTCTAACAGTATTATAGGGAAATGAGTACGAACTACAGCCCAAATACATATCTGGTCCATTTTTTTCTAAGAATAGATTAGTTTGAAAAGTTCAACTAATTCAACTGATACAACACGAGCATTTCAGACTGAAAATGATTGCATTTTTTTCCTCTTCATCATTTCTAGAGATATGGAGGTGGTGAATTTGAAAACACAAAGTGACAAAGAAAAAAAACAAATTGGAAAGAGAAATAGTGAGGAACAACGATAATAAGCAAGAGGGACACTCGCAGCAAGCAATTTTAGTTCAAATAGGACCCCGCTTCTATCTATAATAACACCGCAACTTTTCTAGTTGTCCTGCCCTATTTAGATTTTTGAATAGCCATATTCGTGGACGTCAAGAATGAATCCAGATAAGATCAGGTTCAAAGAATTAATATTATAATATGAACTACACTTCTCTATGTAACACTTTTTTCTCCTTCCCTTTTTCCTTTGAGATGAACATTGGCAACCAAAAAGTTTGTAAATTTAGCAAGGAAGAAAGCCTACAGAAACTCAAAAGCCAAACTAAGAATTTATTGCTTCACCCTTAAAAGAGTTGATTACAGAAAAACAAAGGAATGCTCCCAAATGAAACTAGTCTCTATACTCTCAATTCACCCATAGGAGTCGATGGCTCCTTAGAAAGGGAAAAGAATAGGAATTGTAACCAGTAATCAATTGGCGAGCTTTCAATAATAACATAACCATGGTAAAACACACATATGTGTTTAGTTTATAGATCCTGCAGTTGTACTGTTTGTTGCTGAAAGTATAATCTATAAATTGGTGTTTCTTGTTTCTACTACCTAGCTACTTGCTTTGTGTGCTAAAGTCATTGTTAAGGAGAAATGTATGTAATAAAAATGTACATGATGTGCATTTATGATTTAGTTTCTCGCTCTTGCACTTTGCTCCCGTGAACTCATAATCTTAGTTGAGAATGAATCCTTGTACCGATGAAAGCTTATATTTATTCGAAGAAGATTCCTTGTTCCTATGAAACCTTAAATGTCAATTAAGGAAGAATCTTTGTTCTGACAGATTGTTTCACATTCCTTTGGATCCTTCTCCAAAATTTTGTTGTTTTTGTTAAAGACCCTACTTGATGTTGCAGCAGTAAGTTGAGGAATTGGAGGAACTTGATCCATCCTAGTAACAACACTAGATAGAATGGATAAGGACTTTGGTAGTACAAAGTTTGATATACATTTATGGTAAAAAAATCTTTGATAAAAAAAACAATTGAAGCTTGTTTCAGTAAAAAAACACTTTCCACAAAGTTCATTTAGATATATTCTTCTAGGATGCAAGTAAACCATACCTGTCTGGGCATATAATGATCGTTTTTACTATTTGCATGCCATCGATACTCAGCAAGCACATAGTTTTATACTTGGTTATACAATGCAACATAGGAACCAACCATCCTTATGGGCTACGCATTGAAATTGTTCAAATGATTTTGGGCACATAATGTTCTCAACATATAACATAGACGTAATTTAAATGATAGAGGGTTCATACTATCTGAGCTATAGATGGAAAAAGGTTCAAGGAGGAATAGTCCTTAATTGTTCTCCAATTCATTATAATGCTTCACTATATGCTATAAATCATGCCCGGACAGGAAGTACGATTTAGTATTGGTCAATATCACTATCAATAGCATGATACCAAGTGAATATAACGTATTTGTCATAGCTAGAAAAAAAATTAAGTATACATTTTTATGCAATACCATATTGCAGTAATAATGAAACCATAGTGTCTATTCTAGAGGCAAAAAAGCAAGTCCTACAATATATGATGCAATCATATTGGACCAAAAGCACCACCATAGAGAATTGAGGTGGATTTATATTATTAAGTTTGTGTTGTATATTACAAGAACATTATTGGGCTTGTTCAACATGTTATACTTCAACAAGTGACATACTCTGCAAAGTCCAAGGCCGGTGCAATCTTATTAGGAACATATTGTATTATAAATCATCAAAGGGTTGGACTAGATAGGATTTTGAAACTTAAAATCACCAAGTATCCTAATAGAATTAGGACCAAGTAATTTTCAACAATTTAATAGGAGAGTACATCAAAATTTTCATATCTGTAATCACTGGAGGTGTAGGTATAATGGGCATGACCGAAACTAAAGGAACAGGTGAAGGGCTTTGTTGCACAAACAAGAATACAACACCTAATTGACACGACAACACAGATGTGGCATCAAATCTCGGTGAATCCTGCTGTATTTTAGAGTGTTTTGTTTGACACGCTTTGATACGGACATGCTACGATCTTCGGAGTGTTCGTGCAACCTATTTTAAGAGAGGCTATATACCAAGATAGAAACCATAAAAAAGTAAGAAACAGCCAAAACAAAGCCCTTGTATATACCGCTAAAGTAAGAAACAGCCAACAGCGCCTCCCTAGTAGGGGCATTGGAATTGGCCAACATTATCCTTTTTACCTCACTCTTCAGGTTGTTTAGATTGAACTTGTTCTTGTGTAGCATCGCGAGCAAAGCAACCTTCTCGACTGTAGACTTCTCGCCTCAAAATCTACTTTTCTAATCTAAAAAAAATCAAACAACATAAAAAATGTGACAACTTATGGAACGAGTTTCAAAAAAATAAAGAAAAAAATGTTATACAGTGGAGGTTGGGTCGTCCGACTTGTCCTCCCGGAGGGCAAACTTGAAGGACGAGGCCGAGCCTGCGATTCCTCCTTCTGGTGGTGTGCCGAAGACTCCCTCGTCTTCATCGTCACTGGAGGAGGGGCATGCTCCACCGGCACTAGAGCTGGATGTCCACGTCCGCGGCACGGTGGGGGTTAATTTAGACTTTCGAAGGGTGGGGAGGAGTTTAGGGTTAGGATTTAGGGCAAATTTGGATTAGGGTTTATGGTGGGTTAGGGTTTGCGATTCTCTTATCTCATGAGAGGAATGAGCGGGGGAGACGAGGGAGAGGCAGGTGAGCGTGGGAGATGGCGATGGTAGGAGGGAAAGAGGAGATGAGGAGAGCGAGAGGGGGAGAGAGCCTCTGGAGAGGAGAAGTAACATGAGAGAGAGAAAGAAAAAAGAAGGAACGAGGCTTTTGATTCATGGTCGGGTTTGAGAGCAGGGTTTGAGCGGGATTTTAATTTTTTTTTACCACTCTTTATAACGATTGTGTATAACAATGTCATATATGTGTGAACAATATATAACGCTTAGCGCTATAAATCTTTATAATAGGCCAAAAATTCTTTAAAACCGTCATATTATGCGGTGTTGCTGAAATCCTGTAACGCTTATATATCAACCGTTGTAATAGCTTCTTTTCAAACGTTATAACAGGGTATTTTTCTTGTAGTATTGGGTTTGCAACTTAGGTTTTGGGCTTTTGTAGTTTTTCAAGCAGTTAGGAAATTGGTTTTTGGTTTTTGGCTATTTTTTAAAACAAATAGGTATTTTTGAGAACATTTTTGGGCAGCCTATTGCCAGTACAACTAGGTTTATATTGTACTCCTAGACTCAATAAAATATGAAAAATATATTGATAATTGAAAATATAGACGCAATGACAAACACAGCTCCAAGTCTTGAATGGTAGTACGCATAATCTGTAGCAGTTCATCCAAGTAGCCTTTATATCGAGACAGGGTTAGATCAATTATTAAATCTGGTTCGACCATGACCAATGGGCCAAAAATCTCCTCCATTTTGATAATTGACAAACCTTAACCGATATAACATCATGATCTTGATTTGACAAAAATATCAAAATATTTGTTCATTTGTTTGGTACTGTCTCCTCTTGGTAGAAATTATCCTGAAAAAGATGTTAGATCCTTTTCTCCCCCGTTGTTACTTAGAAAAATAATTGCGAAGAGATAAGATCCCCTGTAATTCATGCATAAGAAACAACGTTGAAGAAAAGCAGAGATTATATAAAATATATATACAAATTTCACGGACAATTTATGAATTGAAGTAGTAGCTAAAAATTAATGCTAAGCATAAGTGCATACCAAAAGAGATAATAAACACTAAAATAAAAATACATAATAATAAGAAAGAGTTTAGAACTAACAACTCAGCATCTTAAATAGTCATAGGAGTGCATAAAAAGATAATACTATCTTGGAATGTAGGAATAGTTCTAAGAACACATAGACATAAACAGAGTATATAAGATAACATCTAAACAAATACAATAACGTCTAGATCAGGTCCGCATCATCGTCTGCACGATCAGTATCAACACCATGTCCAGAAGGACCACACTACAACAAAAAACCCTTTTAATGACGGCTAAAAAGCGTCATTAATGACGAACCATGACGCTTTTTTTTCCACAGCAACCGTTATGAAAACGGGTGTTATAAATATTTTTAAAAGCGTCATAAAATAACCATCATTAATAGTTTCTATAAAAGTGTTATGAATAGTTAGTATATAGTGCACAATTCAGGACATTTCGAAAGCGTTATGAATAGATAATCTGTATAAGCTCAATGGAGAACATTTATAACACTCAATATTACTGAACTTATCACATTTATAATGCTTAATACTGCACATTATATATTACTTTCCAAAAACTTCTCAATTCAATTTTAAAACAACCACATTGAACTATATTCACAAGAAAACATTGAAATATTATATCACCATCTTCATTACATTATCTCAAAATAGGGTATCCAAATACATATATTTACAACTACTACTTAAATGGATCCTCAAAACAAGTAATTACTTTGGCTTCAACTTGAGCACATCAAAACTGTCAACATCACGTGTAGCAAATCCCTGAAAAAGATAAAAACACGGAGACCAGGTCCTCATCATTTATAAGCACCAAAAAGCTTTTCATCATCTCAAGTACCTTCTCAGCATAAGGAAGAAAAGCCTGCTCCGCAGCAGCTGCTACTGAGCCTATTGCAGACTGCATCAAGTCGAAAAGAAGGGTTGTAATAAAGAAGAAAATAATTCTGCTATAGATTTCTACAGAGAAAGACAAAAGAAGCAGAAGTACCATGCAAGTTTCTTGCAGATTTCGAGGACTAGTTTGGAGTACAGTAATTCATACTTCTATTGAAAATTCGAGATCCACGAGCGTCGAAATGCAGGTTATCGGTGTATAAATATAAGACAATTAGAATCACCCTTGCTGTAACCAATCAAAATCTTTTCAAGAGGGAAAATAACACTAGAGGATCACAGAATACAAATACAAGAAATTAACCACTGACATGCAAAAAAGCACCAAGTTTCTCCATTTGGACAATATCAGTCTAGTTTTACTCTGTCCAGCTCACCAATTATATCCTCAAACTGCACAAATCATTGTGTGGAATGAAATTAACAAACAGTCTACTATGTACATGCAATTCATAAAACCATGTCCCTTATAATGCAAAAGATATTAGAAGGGGTATAGAAATGAGGGCTACAAACCTTTAAAATCTGACGCAAGAAATAATCACCATAGCGCTTTACTGGCTTGGATTCGATGACATGTACAATATCCTGCATCCAAGAACAAGTTTCACAAAGTAAATTTAAATCAATGCAGCCGCCCGAAGTTAAATTTCCACATAACATTATATATTCAGTGAAATGATATATACGCGAAGGAAATATATATATATGTAGCAAGTCTCCGAAGGACATGTCTAGAGAACAGAAGATCCCAGAGGGCCCTTACAAAAAGAACATAACAAAGTCCTATAGCTGTTATGAGATTGTTTGAAGCAATCAAAAGAGATCACTGACCTCACTGATGTAGAAATCCACATCTGCATTGGATATTATCTTTCCAGCATTATCGACTGCATGCATTTTATGCTTATATGTCATCAAGATGGTTCTGCCAGCAATCGAATATTGAAATGGTCATTACAACAACAACAAAAATAGCAATCGAATATTGAAATGCATTTTATGCTAATTTAAGGAATCTTGGATATATCTCTAATATTGAAAGTGAAGATACAGGTCAGAAGCTGAACACTTGCAAACACTTTCTTCCATGTAGTTACAACAAAAACTTCCTCTTTCGTTGACCAAAAACCGAAAATGAAAATGCTCATTGGAACTATAAATCTATAAGTTAAATAAACAATCTTATTCTTATGTTCAAATGTTTTAAAATTTCAAGTTTTTCGCCTAAAATACCATAGGTCTATGACATAACGCCACCTCCGCAACCATAAAGTTCACATTTATAATTTTCTGTAAGATTCCTATTGCAAGCAACCCTAGTAACCAACTGCATGGCAGCCAAGCTATCTCACAGCATAAAGAATAAATTATTATAACAAATTAAATCCTTTACGGTTACAGATCTAATATTGTTGTATATAGTTCAAGTGCAATAGTGAGACGATTTGATTTACTTCCCTCCAGCTAAAGAATAAAGAGATGCCTATGTAATTCTTTATTTATTATATATAATAGATAAATATGACTTGGCTATACAACTAAAAATAATGTGCAAGCACAATTTGCCATCCAAAATTATAAGAAAAGAGTAAGTGCTGAAGGATGAGTGTTATCTAATGGTACAAACCAGATGGAGGTGTACTTGGTACCGCATTTGCTCTCAAACGAATAGATGGTGGCATGTAATGGCATGACTGCCAATATCAGCTTGCACTCGGCATTCACAGCCATTCCAGATGCTATATTGACCTATAAATTCCTAAATAAAACGGCAATCATGTTATTCTGGCAACTCAGAATTATAAGAAAAAAATATTAAAGAAACGAAAAGGAAAATATTCCCAAGTAATTAAAGAAATCCCTTACAAACTTCTATATCTTGAACAAATGATACAAATGATGAATAAAACTCATTCAGATGTTCATTAGAATATCTACTGACACTAATATTGCTAGGTATCTACCAAAATTTCACATATCCGAGTACTAAGTGACTACTCTATATGAACAATCAGCATCGGGTCACAAAATTACTTAGCTAGCTGTAAATAACTGGGATCTTCCAGACTCGAAGAACCGATCACCAACCCGAAGTAAAATTTTTATATGCCAAATACAATGATAGGATGGATTTATGTAAAACACATTAATTAGCCCTAGTGATGATCTTGTCACAAGACTTTGTGTCACACTGGACACAACCTGTGTCATCTTGAGCACCAAAGACCTTACTGTCGATCCAAACTCCCCAACCGAATATAGAACGAAATAGAAAGAGCTATACTTGAACCGAGATACTCACCAACTACATATCCGAGTGTCATTCATGAAAATGAGGAGTCACCAACCGAATCAAGATCCAAATCTCCTTGAGACAATTCATCAAACACATGAAGGACATGTCTCAAAAACAAACTTTCAGAAGATTAATTTAAGGTCCCTTAATTTAATTCGAGAATAAATAGAATAAGGAGAAAAGACTTGATAACTCACAGATTAAATCTGAAGTTTTTTGAGTTCAACAAATTCCCGGATTGTCCTCTATTTTGGATCGAGTTCATAGAGGATTAGGTCGAAAAGATTCAGCAGAGAAGAGAAAAGATCAGACTCACCATATCGACTCTTCGTCCTCCCGAGCGAGTTCAAACTCAACAAATCAACCAAAATTTAGTCGATGTCGTCGAAATAGCAGAAACCCTAGAAATCGACGAAGAGGAAAATTGGGGAAGAAGAGGTTTGAGGAGGAGAGCTGCTGCTCCCTTAGAAAATGGATGAGAAATGAATTTTCTCTCTCCCACTTAACTTTTATACAGTGAAAGAATTACAAGTTTGCCACCTCTCTAAACTATTAATAACGTTTTATTTTATAAACATTATAAAAAGCCCAGAATTAGCCCAAACCGTCATAGAAAAAAGGTTTTTTTCAACTTAATAACGCTTATGTATCAGCCGTCATTAAAACTCCTTGTCGAGCATCATTAAAAGGGTTTTTTGTTGTAGTGCCAGCCCAGAAGTGCCAGCTCAACGAGATGGATGTGGAGTAGCACAAGAACTACGGTACCAATCATAGGCGTTACCAGGGTTGCAGTAGTGATGAATCACCTCATCCTCATAGCGGCAGCCAGAAACAGTAGGAGCTCGTGGAAGAGAACTGACATGCTGACCAGTTTGAGAAAAACGTAGATCCGTAAAAGAATTTGCATGTGCCTGAAATCGACTGGCATCGCAAAAATCTTGTTCCCTCATTGTGTCAGTCACAAACGCTTATAAGGAGTTGTGTTCATATAACTGATTATGTCGTATATCATCCAAATGCTGATCGAGACCCTTAAATAACATACGGTAAGTCTAAGGTGGAGGAGGTGGCGCAGTAGGAGGAGCAGAAGTGATAGATGTACTATTACGAGAGAGATGCAGATGCTTGGGCTCAGCCACGAGCACAAGAGGACAAATTAATCTCAAAGATGACAGGAAGGATCAACCCGTAGAGAAGATTCATGTTCCTCTCACGACACCTAGCCATAATTTTGATAATCGTCTTAAGGACGGAAAAAGGAATCCCATTACGAATGTGATAGAGAGTAGACATTTCAAGACTAGTTACATCGCCTTTTGAAGTAGATTTTGGTAGTATAGTGGAATAAACAATACGATATAACTCATAGAAGAACAAGTTCAAGTGTATGGCTTTGAACTTGTTGGGACAGATGGGATCAGGAGCACAAAGTTGAGTCTTAAAGTTGATCAAAGTCATGTCGTTTGGAAATTCAAAATCAGTAATATCGACAAGTGGCTCACCTACATTTGGAAATTTGTAGGATCGTTGCTAAGTCTTTATCATTGAATTGAATATCAATGCCGACAACACGACTTTTCATAAGATAATCATTATCGGCTAAAATAAAATTGCAGTAAAAAAGCCGAATTACAATTTTGGCAATAGAAAATGAGTGCGTAACAAGATTATGCAATCCCAAAGTTTCAAAGTAGGGTTTGTCAGACAGGAAAATCCTCCACTATATCGGTGCGCTGGGACAAATATTATGAATTAAAAAATCTGCATACCATAACAAACATTGTTTAAGAGTTTCAAAGAAAAACTCATTGAATGCCCCATCGTCCATCTGGACAGGCGAAAAGAGAGATCCTTGGATAGAATCAGAAGATGAGACTTTTTCACTAGCTGTCTTCTTTCTCTTGAAAGAATTATTGATTCTAGGCATGATTTCTAATAAAAATAGGAAATTTCTATAAAAATAAGAAATTGAAAAATAGAGAAATTAAAGAGATTATACCTTCTCAAAATAGAGCATGTGGAAGAGGTGAAGATTCCACGCCCGAATCCAAAGTTTCGATGCAAAACTCCAAAGGAATAAGGAGGAATCAAAGATAGAAAATCTATGGTTTGGGTGCTTTTCGTAGATGCTGTGGTTCTGTTTGAGGAGGAGGAAGATGATAAAAAGTGGGCTATTCAGTTATGTTTAAATACCCGACGCCAGTCGAGTTCGGCCCAAACTTGGGCCGAATTCGGGCCAAGTTCGCCTAAAACTCTGCTGAGGTATTGCACAAAAAAATGTCACTTTATATTCATCATTCATTTTTAATTATTTAATTCCAAGATTAGTAATTTTAAATTTTATTTAATATAATTAAAATTATTTTATAAATTAAATTTTGTTACGTAGAAACTATTTTAGATTAGTTGTAGGGATACTGTCCCAGCTAATGGAGGTTCACAGGAGAACGCTTAAGTACCCTTTTGCTTTAGCCATAGTCGTAATGACCGACATACCCTTTCTAGGCTTGTCTCGAAAACAGTTTTTGCATATTGAAAAATAATTGATAAGATAAAATTAATTAATATTATTGATATATAAAATTTTTAATTTTTGACGTAAATAATTTAAGCGATCTTCGGCTAAAGGTTTTGTAAAGATGTCAGCTAATTGTTTTTTTGTGTCTACATATTCTAAATTGATGTCTCCATTTGCTTGATGGTCTCTAAAAAAATGATGTCGACTCTCAATATGCATAGTACAGGAGTGACATACATGATTCTTAGTCAAGTTGATAGTGCTTGTATTATCACAGAAAATGTGTATATGTGTGTAGTATAAATCAAAGTCTTCTAAGGTTTGCTTCATCCATAAAATTTGTGCACAACAATATCATGCGGCAATATACTCAGCCTTAGTAGTCGATAATGCGAAATTTTTTTGCTTTTTACTAAACCAAGAGACTAGAGCCTTACCTAGAAAATGACACGTGACGCTAGTACTTTTTCTATCCATTTTGCATCCAGCAAAATCAGTATCCGAATAACCGGTTAGGTCAAAGGACGTAGTTTTGGGATACCGTAAGCCAACAGAAGAAGTGCCTTTAAGGTATCGAAAGATATGCTTAACTGCGCACATGTGTGATTCCTTAGGATTAGCTTGAAATTTTGCACACAAGCAAACAATAAATATTACATCAGGGTGACTAACATTTAAATAGAGTAAACTACTAATCATACCTCGATACTTATTTATGCCGATAGGTTTGCCTTGTTCATCTACATTGAGCTTGGTTGAAGTTGCCATTGGAGTGCTAAGAGGTTTGACGGATTCCAGATCAAACTTCTTTAACAAATCTTTTATATACTTGGCTTGATTGATGAACATCCATTGTTGGTTTGTTTGATTTGTAGTCCAAGGAAGAATTTGAGTTCTCCCATCATGCTCATCTCAAACTAATTCTGCATACACTTGGAGAATTCTTGACAGAGATATTCATTAGTAGATCTAAAGATAATATCATCTACATAAATTTGAATTAAAAGAAGATTTACATTTAAAGACTTTATAAAAAGTGTTGTGTAAACCTTACCTTTTGAAAAACCATTATCAAGCAAAAAGATTTTAAACAGTCGTACTAAGCACGATGGGCTTATTTCAAACCGTATAGGGCTTCTTCAACTTGAATACATAATCCAGGTTTTTGAAATAAGTGAAACCTGGAGGTTGAGCTTCATAAACTTCTTCTTTTATAAAATCGTTAAGAAATGTGCTCTTTACATCCATTTGAAAAAGTTTGAAGTGATGAAAAAAATGTAAATGGATTCTAATCTTGCAACTGGGACATAGGTCTCATTGTAGTTGATACCTTTCTTTTGGTTGTATCCTTGAGCTACGAGTCGAGCCTTGTTACGAGTGACTAAACCATTCTCAGTTAATTTATTTTGGAATACCCAGCGGGTGCCAATGACAAGACGATCAATGGACTTGGGAATAAGTTCCAAAACTTGATTCCTTTCAAATTGGTTTAGTTCGTCTTTGCATATCATCTAACAAATAGTTATCACTACATGCTTCTTCAATTGTCTTAGGTTCTAACTGTAAAATAAATGCAACACAAGAAGCTATATCTCTGGTAGAGGAACGAGTACTTATGCCGTTGGTGATCTCACCTATTACTAAGTCCTTGGGGTGGTCAACCACAAACTTTATCCTTTTTGGCAGACTCTCAAGGTAGCTGGTTTCGGTTTCTAGTTTTGTCAATGCCTTGTTTGCTACACTATAAGAAAAATACCTTTTATGATGGGTAAAAACCGTCATATATGACAATTTATGACGGGTTTTTTGAAGCAGGCAATCGTCATGAAGACGGGTGTTATAAAAGTTTAGAAAAACCGTTATATATAATATACACTTGTATGACATTTTTTTTAATAAAAAATGAAATAATTAAGTCAATTATATATAACACTAAATTTGAAAACGCTATTAATATTATCATTATATATAACATATCTGTCCGAAAGCGTTATGACTAAGATACATATACATAACGTTTGCTAAAATGATCTTGTTCTGAAACTATTCATAAAACGTACATGAAACGTTATAAAAAGAACTTATACATAACACTTTCTAACGTCCTGTTCTGGTTATTCATACACATATATATCACTTGTCAATGCTTATAATTCAATGCGTTATAAAAAACATATGAATTTTCTGAGACAATAGAAATATGAAATTTAACTAACGTTTAAAACAATGCATTAAAAATATCCAAATATCACACCATCTTAATTACATTTCAAAATATATCACCTTTTTCCAACTTTTGTTTCACCAACATATCACCATTACATTTCAAAATCCAAAAATATATACATCTTTTCCTTTTAGGGCAACCAGCCTCAAAATATTGAAACAATTACCAACACCAAATAGTGACATCCCTTCAAAAGCCAACATTGTATATCCCTTCAAAAGTCAACATTTTACCCTACAAATAAAGGAGTACAAATAAAATTATTGATTTTTTCAAACAAATAAGAAGACAAACTTCAGAAAACCTCTCTACAGATACCTGTCAAATTGTACATTGGCTGCACACATACACATTTCCCACAAAATGAACCCTCTGCAGATACACATCAGAAAATCATTATCGTATAAAGATTACTGCATACAAATGCAAGGCACTTACCCATGATCCAATACACCAAAGCACAGATTCAGGAATATGCCTCGCCATCACAAGAGGTAGCTAGAGATTCACTCTGAAATTCCATCAGAAATAAAAAAAGCAATGACTGAATGAATAAAGAGATTTCCATCAGAATAACAAAGCAATGACTGAATGAATAAAGAGAGATTCCATCAAAATGAATAAATAGAGATTCCTATAACCCTTTTGACTGATACAACCTATTTAAATCCTTCCTAATTACATAACTGCTGCACTAGCAGTTTAGATTGCCTGAACATGAACCCCAATTTCCAGAAATATCTTACACTTATGCAATACACCAAAGCACAAGCCAAAAGAAAGAAAACTGATAAGAGGCTCAGATCGACAAATGGCTTGAGGAACATGCCTCGCCATCACAGTAGAGATTCGCTCAATGAGAATTCTCATTGTTGTCATTATCCCATATTGATGAAAAAAAGAATGAATGAATAAAGAGAGATTCCATCAGAATATAAATATTTCCAAATTACGTACATCTCACCAAATTGGCTGCAGCTGAGCCACCACACCATCGAAAGAAAGGAAAAAGAAAGCCAAACCTTATTCTTAAATGGAAATTAGCAATCTGATAAGGATCATCATCGCCTTTGATAAAGAAAGCCAAACCTTATTGTGAAGAATGTATGTATCAGAAGATACAATGATGATCTTCTACAGGTCCAAGTTAATTGGTTACATTCTCAGACATTGAGAAGTAATGTAAGAGGCCAGCCAGCCAGGCAAGAAAAGAAAAAAAGTTTGGTACCACATCATATAACAGAATAAAGCACACAAGTGTAGAGGCCAACCATGCAAGGACAGCAAGCATTTTATATGTAAGCTTTAACATCATATAACAGTGCTTTATGAGAGTGGTATCACATCATATAACAGAGCTTTATGATAGTTACTCATAAAACCACATTTTTACATATTTCCTATTATCCACTACGAGAATTAAGATGACTAATTCCCCATAAATAACACAAGCTTAAAAATATGAAGCTGCATATATTTTCATGAGGACTTTTTGAACCTTGAAGTAAAAAATGAAGGTCACATATATTTTCATGAGGACCATATTAAACTAAGACGTGCCAAAAGTATTGATTAATATAAGACAATATAGAATAAAACATGTTTGAATACCGGTAAGTTAGATTGCTCACCTGTCACTGAGGCTTCCATTTTGAAAGGTTCAGGTGGTGGCAGGAGAGGCAAAGGTGTCACGACCCGCACCCTAGTGTAAGGGCACGAGAACTGGGTACGTCCAGCCTACGCCGCAGTGTCGGTGGTAGAACGCTGTCCTAGATCACATACATCTAACAGTTAAAGGTACTTGCAAAGTTTATAATCTCCGAATGGAGGAACAATATAAGATGTACAATCTCAATCACAACTAAGAAAGAAGTACGAATGATAGATAGATAGATAAGATCTGAAACCACAAACTGAAACATAAACAAGAGAGAGGTCTAAGTGTCTAAGATAACATCTCCACAACATCCAGAATAACACAAGGTCCCAAATAATACAACTCCAGAACACAAAAATAAGAAGAAGGAAAGATAACAGACTAAACTATCTACTCTAAGAAGTGGTATCATCCTCAAAAGCTGCATGAACCACGGGATCCAGGTTGCAAGTGTCGTCTATGCCTGCTCCATAGTAGGTAGGACAGAAAGCCTCATCCTCATCCTCTATAATATTTTCAACTGGTCCAGTCAGGACAGGAGCGAGTATAATACATCTCAATAGTTCATATCATGACAAGAATGTAAATCTAGCAACAGAATAAGATACATAAAATGCTGTAAAAAAATATACATAAAGTAAGAGAGAGAGTGTAACTGGAAATATCTACTATAAGTAAGGAACTGTAAGTGACTAGTGAATCAGAGTACAAAATTGACATGTAAATGGCTGGGAATGATTCATGATTACACTACGGAATTGATTCATGATTACGCTACTTTGGGATTATTCATATGACTATTTCTACTCCCCTATCCCCAAATCAATACACAAGGATCCATTCAAGTTATGTTAAGATTCATGATTACACTACTGACTCATAATGAGTGATTCATGAATTTGATTTGTGAAGGCTCTGTGATTCATGAGGGTACATAAGTCACAAGCAGTTTCATGATAGTAGAAGCATGAGAGTACATGATGTAAGTGTAACACACATGACATGAAGTATCCGATGCTCCCGAGAGGGATAATATCTCATGAAAAGATCCATATAGTACCAATCCGTGTTACCAACGTGACAGCATCAAGTAAAGTAGTCTAGAGCAAGATATAAGTCCTAACAAGTATGAAATGATCAGAGAATGTACTCGCCTGCGATCTTAATGTCTGTGAAAATATACTGTCCGAATCGAGATATCTGACTCCTATTTAGAGCAAGACAAGTCAAAATGTATACATGGGATGATAAATGAAGTATACAATGCATCTACATGATTTCTAGGTCAATCTAGGCCAAAGTCAACTCTTGGTCAACTCTGGTCAACTCTAAAAGTCAAACCAGGTCAACTCTAGTCAACTGTGGCCAAACTATCTAGGGTTTGGTCAATAATGGTCAACTAGTCTAGGTTAGTAAATTCTAGGTCATTCTGGGTCAAAGTCAACTCTTGGTCAACTATACTAGTCAAACTAGGTCAATCCTAGTCCAATCAAGTCTAATCTAGGTTAAGTCAACTCTTAGGCCTAACCAAGCCTAGTCTAGCAATCTAGGATAGCCACAAACACAAGCCAAAAGTTACACACACAAGTATATACATAGATACTATATATATATATATATATATATATATATATATATATATATATATATTATATATATATATATATATATATATATATTTATATATATATATATATATATATATGTATATAAGGTCCTTCTACAATACATCCCATAGAAAAATTTGTATCGATACATCCAAAATCTGAACCATTGGATGTTGATCCAATGGTTCGGATTGAATAATAGAGTAGGGAACATCATTTAATGCTGATTTTGACTTTTGACCTCTATTAATAGTCTAAGAAAAGTTATTTAATTCGAATCATTGGATGAACATCCAATGGTTCAGATTTGGGATGTATCGATACAAATTTTTTTCATGGGATGTATTGAAGAATTTTCCATATATATATATATATATAACACCTATAGGCTATTGCCCATAATACAAGTACCACTATAGATATACATACATGCATATTCATGTTATCATCACATATCATGTATATATATATACATATATATATTAGACATAGAGAGAGGGTTATGTGAATATGTAATGGTGTCATGGCAAAATGTATGAACATAGTGTGTAGCTGTGATAAGTGTCAAGTGTACATAGTAAGGGTGTCAACTGTGTATAAATGGCAGTTTGTATGTGTGTATGCATTGAGGCATGGTATAGTGTAGTCTAGCATTGTGTGTGAGAGTGAGTGAAGAGAAGGATGTGTGTGAGTGTGTGGGTAAACAGTGGCATGTGTGTGTGTAGGTTAGAGTGTATAGGCATAGGGTAACATGCAGGTTTCTGTATGTTTACAGAGGGTTAGGGGAAAACAAGGAGTGTGGGTGCATGATCTCAGTTTCCATCAAAGCATTTTCAGTTTCATATGTTGGTAAGTTAACATTCTCCCATGAACTCAGTTTTATATGTGCTATTCAATCTCAGTTAGCAAGTTCAAAACCCAAATCAGTTTTAAAATAAAAACCCAACTCTCATTGTTTAACATATTAACATTGGTAGCTAATCAACCCAAGTTCTGTTTTAACATTAAAATCAAAACTAAGTTCAGAAAAACGAAGTTCATACATAGGTTCAAACCCAATCAGTTTTTACATACTTCTATCAAACCCCATTGCATATTAAATCCCAAACCCAGTTAACATCCTCAACTAAAACTCAGAAACCTATCAACTCACTGTCACAGTTTAAATTTAAAGATCAACTCAGTTTTTATGTGAATTAATCAAACTTAGTTATCCTTTATTCGAACTCAGTGTCATAACCAAGTTCAGTTCACTGTTAACAGTTAACATTCGAACTCAGGTGATCATGTAAAACCAAACTAAAACCCACTTATAAATCTTAGCATCTACCATTACATCTCAGGTTAACTTATATTAAAATTCATATACAACATTCAAAACTCTCAAGAACAGTGTGAACATTTATATTATCAGTAAAAAAAATGAAACCCGACCAAACAACCCAACTATAATTTCGAAAACCCAATTAATTATCAAATTAAGGTGTGCCAGCATGTAGTACACACATGTACGTGTCATAGGGATTGATTTCGTGTCCAAAAACTGGACATAAACGTGTCCATATGAAAATAAACACACACAGACACGCGTTAATGCACTGTCTCGTACAGTGAGGACAGTGACTCGTAGACACAACACGAGGCACGACATATCTCGTGGTCACACCCACGTGTAGCCCAGCACAAGGGCTACACACTGGACACAACACAAAGTGTCTACGTTACGTGTCCAGGCTGAACGATACGCATGTCAGAACACGAAAACTGTGCGTACGTGTTAGTGTAAAACCCGTGCACGACCAATATCGTGTCCGATACGATACGGGGTCGTGCAAGACTTGGGGATTGACCTATCAGTCACTGCCCCAAGGTACACACCAAGTTTTATGTGTCGAAACGTCGTGTCCAGATAGAATTAGGACACGGGTAGCAGGACATAGTTCACGGGCTCGTGCTGCGTGTTCGTGCCCAATTTGGTCACGGATACGACACGGAAACAAGCTCAGTAATACAGGAAATCAAACATCGCATATAGATCTACAAATTTGTTTAATTAGTTTTGAAAATACGAACAAAAGTTTTATTGAAGCATTTCATCAAACACATGCACACACACTCCGATACGTGTCCGATACGGACACGAAATAGATACTATTTCCTACCAAACTTGGGCTACACCTAGGAGAACCCTAAATAAATGTATCTATGGAAAGAAAATAAAATTAAAATAGGTTTTATGGCAATTACCTATTGAGTGTCAAACTCAAGAAAAAGCCCCAAAAATGAAGGATCCCACTTACAACTCCCAAGCCTCAAATCTTACCAAAGCTGAGATTACACACTACCAACAGTAAATAGGCATGGATTAGATCCTGTTGCAATGACTAGGGTTAAAAAGGAAGATAAAAGAATAAAAGAGGAAGAGTTTAAGAATGGACAAACCTCTTTTTTACCAAATATAGAAATGATCTAAAAAGAGGCAAGAACAATGAAGAGGCATTAAATAGGGGGGGGGATAGCTATGATGGCTGTAGGAATAATTAGGGTTGGGGTTTTACAAGGTTAGATGAGTGGCTAAGGCTTCTCCACACAAATCTAGCCAATCTAAGGGCACACATCTAAAGTAATCTTTCTTAACATTTAGCCTAAAATATTCTACTAACATAATATCTAGATATTAGTCTAACTTAGCCACTAAGTCTCTAACTCTCTAACTAAACCTCCATGAACATTGTTAGCATCTAGGTTAGGTCAAAACTAGGTTAGACTCTAATAAAATAATTAGCACCATAATAATCAATCAAAATTTAATTTCACCAAATAAGTCAAAAATGACCAAAATAACCCTAGGCTAAAAAGTCATAATTAGTCATCCTAATCACATGGTTAAGCCTCCTTGGTCATGGTTAGTCTCTAGGTCATGCAGTCTCTAAGGTTTCACTAGCAGCACATCAAAATCACAAGTCATAATTTTAAATAGTTTTAAATTGATTAAAAGTCACCATAAATCATATCATGATTTAAATAACATTATTAAACGATAAAAATACAAAAGTTCAAAATTACTCTCATTTTAGAAAACTGGGTGTTACAAGTCTACCCCTAGAAGAATTTCATCCTCGAAATTAAGATGGTAGTACTCCTTCTAGGTTAAAAACCCCACAATCATAGTCTCAAACACAGAGTTTAATTATCATATGCGTATGTCCAAAATCATGATACTCAGAACCTTCGTCATGTTAGTGAGCAAGGCTACGATATTCATAGAGTCCTTGACTAAGGTACATACCTCTAGAATTATGGTATTTAAAATTTTTGTATTGCCGCATACTTGGCCACAAAAACCTTAAATTCCTACACCCGAGAAATACGTCCAAAATCTGACTATATGTCCTTACTATGCCAGCTAACATGACTATAGAAGACTCTAGATCCCATAACTGAGGTGACCTAGCCCATACGACTTATCTCAAGAGAAATCGAATCACAACGAATCATCAGAACAAAATTTATCAACCAACAAGGAACAGATAGAATCGAATTTCAAGACAATTATAAGGAGGCAAATACAGAATTAGAATCGAGAAGAACGGAAGCTACAATAAGATCTCCAATGTCCTGTGCATCATCGACTGTCATGGCGAAAGCTTACCCCTGCTGGCCTCCCCTGGCCTGCTGCTAGTGCTGGACAAACCTCTGTTGTTGTGTCTGCAAGGCTGGTCCCCTTTGCTGACCTACTGGAGCCTTGGCTCCTGCTCCCTGCCCTGAACATGCCGAGAACATAGGGCACTCCTTTAGTTGATGGTCTGCTGCTTTACAGAGTAGGTATTTGCCTAGCTTCTTCCTGTATTCGTTCCATCCGTGCCCCAGCTTCTTGCAGTAAGCACAACTGGTGGGCTGCTGCTGGTAAGGTGTATGTCCCTGGTCCTGAAAGTGCTGATGAACAGGTCTCTGCTGCTACTGCTAAATCTGCTGTGGCTGGAACTGCTACCCTTGCTGATGCTGGTGCTGAAAGTGAGGCCTCTTGGCCTGGCCTCCACTGCTGCTGGCACCGTGAGCGTCTCGTCCCCTCTTGAGCCTCAACTCATGGTTATCCTCCGCTGCTATGGCACCCACCAGGATCTCCTCAAAAGTGGCGCTGCGGTCACTCTTGGTGTAGGACTTCACCTCCATGACTATCCATTTCCTAAACCTCCGGGCCTTTGTCGCCTCAGAAATCCCTTCAACAAATCTGTCCTGACGGCAGAACTCCCCAGCGTACTCCTCGACAGTCTGACTGCCCTGCACCAAAGCCTCGAACTGCGTTTCGAGGGCACCAAGTGCAGCGTCGGAGAAGAACTTCTCCTTAAACAGCTTCTTGAAAGCTGCCCAAGTCTGCCCAGCTGTACCAACCCTCGGATCTGTCTGGTACCACGTCCGAGCAAGTCCTGCATCATACTAGCTGCCGCCTCAATTTGCAATCTCTCTGGAATCTTCGCTAGCCAAAAGATCTCCTCCATGTGCTCAATCCACTTGTCTGTGTACAGGATGCCCTCTGTGCCTCTGAAGTCTTGCGGGTGTATCTTCTGGAAATCTTGTATGCCCTTCTCCTTCGGCTGATGCTGCTGCTGACTTGTCGAAGGCTGAGCTGTAGCCCTTTCAACTGTCGTCAGGGCCAGATCGATGCCCTGACTGAACTCTGCCATCTGATGCTGCTGCTGAGCCTACTGAGCCTTCAAAAACTGCTGAAAGAAGGTAAACAGCTGCACTGCATCAACTGATCCCATAGGTGGCGGCTGCTGAAATGTATCCAAAATGATGGGGGAAGATCTCTAAACAGGTGGAGGCGCACCCCCAAAGCTACAAAAACTCTAACATGCGAAGTGATGGAAGGAGCTGCGGTCCCAGCGTCTATAATCGGACGAGAGATGGCAGACCTCTCACCTGCGTCTGCTGGGCCAGAGCGATGCGATCGTGTCTCAATCACCATCCCAGATACAGATCAAACAAGGAATCAATACTAAGATAGAAGCGATAAATCAAGAGAGGACAGTTTATTTCAAAAGGAAGCATTTAAAGCTGCAAGAATTTTGATAACAAGAATCAGGTTAAGAGCTTTTTCTAATGTGATTGAGTTCCTCAAAATATCCTACTCCTACTGCAGGCTGTAGTGATACTCTAGTTCGAATACCACTACATAAACTCGACCTGCATGGGCCACCACTAAAAACGTGTCACAACCAGTACCCTATTTTAAGGGCACGAGAAGTGGGTACGTCCAGCCTATGCCGCAGTGTCGGCAGTAGAATGTTGTCCTAGGTCACATACATCTAACAGTTAAAGGTACTTACACAGTTTATACTCTCCGAATGGAGGAACAATATAAGATGTACAATCTCAATCACAACTAAGGAAGAAGTACGAATGATAGATAGATAGATATGATCTGAAACCACAAACTAAAACATAAACAAGAGAGAGGTCTAAGTGTCACGATCCGCACCCGCTTTCCTGGATACGAATGCGTGTCCAAGCCAGCCTATGCCGCAGAGTCGGCGGTAGAACATTGTATAGCCACAATGCTCAAAATCACAAATAATGCTCATTCACAAAATTAATTTAATTTACAATATTCACAAGTTTTACATTCGCAAAAAAATATAAACTCTTACTAATATTGAAATGATTACAACTCATCTATCTAGCTAATCTATAGGTTTCTGTCTGTAAGTACACTCGTAACTCCCAATGCTAAGTGAAGCCACAGCAAACCTAAAAAATATTGGGTTCCAGTCAGGAATGGAACGAGTATAATTCACTGAATGTAGTTTTAATAATTGAAAATGACTATACAACAGAGGTTAGCCTTTAAATATATGATTTGAAAAATAAAACACAGAAGGACAAAATAAAACTAAATAAAGGAAAACAGTAAATAAATACAAAGACAATACTCACCGACTGACTGAAGTACCTTTGATATGTGATCGGTCTCGGGACATTTATACGACGGGGTCTACGATATCTACACTGTATAATATACACAGTCTACACTCTATAAAACAATAATGAAACACTATCTACACTGTAAAAAGCAATAATAAATCACGGTCTACATGGTATACACTGTATAAGGTCAGATCACACATCTTTGGTACTTTACCTCCCCGACATGACAAAATATAATAAACATAAAAGACGAAAATCACATATCTATTGACTAACAATGAGTTATAGTAAAGTTCAATATCAAAAATAAACAATAAACTGTACTCGCCTGTGGTCCTTTGTTGGTGAAACCGATAATCCAAACCACTCAGTGTGCCACAATAGTCAAACTCGTACAACAGTCTCCAAATGCTGAAATAGACATTACCAACATTCTCAGAATAGTCAAATTAGTTACAATTGCCTGTCCTTAAGTCTAATTCTGGACACAGGGGCAAAATGATAATTTTGGGTCAAAACGGTGTCCACCGTTGAACCCGCTTTAAGCCAAAAAATGTGCCAGAGTCAATGGTCTCTAAAGTTGTCAAACTACATGTCTACGGATTTGTTTTGATGATACGAACCCAACTGTATGTCTAAAGTTGGATTCCGGCAGGCCGTGCACAAAATCGCCCGTTGAGTCGGATCGTGGGGCACGCAAAACGGCGATCCAGTCAACTGTCTCATAATCGGACCAAACTTGGTATATAGGACCAGAAAAATAATATGGTCCTGTTTGTGCAAGTTTCGTCTCGATCTGACGAACGTGTACAAAGTAATTGGGAAATTTACACATAGGCCGATACGAGGGTTTTCGACGGATACGCATCAAATTCGTCGCGCACACGCAACCAATTTGAATTCCGTCAAAGCCCACATGACCACGAAGCCATTACGCACCATTCGATGCTTTCGGTTCACGACCACGTCGCCTGGATTGGCGGGATGTACGTCGTATCGAAGGAATTTTCTAGATTTTCAATATTTAAAAACAGTTTTTTGCCAATCTTTGGAATCTAATTTCTCGGCATATAGTCGATGAAATCAAATTCTGTAAAATGGGTTGCAGAGCCCTATGGGTTGTCTTACACTGTCCTTAATTGGTTCTCGAAATATCCTAATAGTTTGTCCAAAATCCACCTTCCAAACAAGGTTTGAGACTAAAGTTCTGTCATGTTTCTAAATAGGTTTTTAATGAACTTCAACACAATTTCTCTCTAGTTTCGGGTCACTAGAATTTAAAATAATTAATAAGGATTAAAGAGGGTTATATCTTGATCGTACCAGAGTTTATGGGATGTAAAACAATCGAACGATCGTTGAGATATCGCGTAGCAAAGTAGGCTCCTCGCCCTACTACTGCTGTTGTGCTGTGGCTCGGTTGGCCGGCCTTGGCGGCGCTCCGGCGATACCCGGCGGCGATAGGCGGCTGCAGGTGGTCGAGCGCGCGTGCAGGAAAGTTGGCAAAGTCGGGGAAAAGTTAGAGTTAGGGTTTTTCCTGCCTTGTTCTTCGACCCCTCTTGTTATATATGCGTTGCTCGAAAAAACTGAGCAGAATTCCTCTCGGGCTTGGAAAGTTGCGGCTCGGCCTAGGCCTTTGGCCTGGTCTTGCTGCTGCTTTGGTCCACTGTTCCCGCAAGGGAACAATGTTGATTTCTTTTTCTTTTTTTCTTTTTTTTTCTTTTTCTTTTTCTTTGTTAATATACATATATATATTATATATATATATATATATTTTATATATATATATATATATATATATATAAATATATATATATTATATATTATAAATATATATATATATATATATATATATATATATATTATATATATATATATATATATATATATATAAATATATATATATATATATATATATATATATATATATATATATATATACTAATATAATATTCTCCATAAAATCTAAATAAACCCCAATCTTATCTATTTCTAGTGTAGGGCCTATTTGTATAAATTTAAGTATATATAATAATATTTATTTGACAAAAATACTATAACCGACAATAATAAAATAATATTATATAATAATAACCTCAATAATATTGATAATAAAAAAATATAATAATAATAACGAAATTCAATAAATCAATAATGATGTATACACTATTATGTATAGTGTAATAATCCCAAAGATGTAGAAGGATCTATTTTATTCAAATATCATTGAATATCAACTAATAATGATATTTATAATATTTAATTAACGAATACTTAGAAAATATTCATTAGATCATTAAAACGAAATACAACTCCCTTATACCAAATTATATCAACATGAATGTCATTGGACGTACCGCATGACTACATGGGCTTAGGCTTGTTTTGGGTCCAATCTGGACTAGTTCGGTACAACCGGGTCCCTAAATCTCAATAATATAATTAATAAATAAATAAATCTTCGGTAAAGGTTAAGTCGTAACTTGGCCTGGTTTTCCTAGTTAGGACATCACTATGGCTCGGTCTTCCCTACCGGGGCTAGTATACTAGTCAAAGCATGCCATTGTACTATCCGTGACACAATTTCTAGTCACCTTGTACTCCAAAACTCCACCATGGCTAAAGTCATCTACCGTAATAATTAACTAAGTAATTATTTATAAAAATTCTAAAAATCATAATTCAATTCAAATAAATAAAAATATATTATCAAAATTCCGGTAAGAGGGGTTACAAATCTACCCACCATAAAAATAATTTCGTCCTCGAAATTCTAATTCATAACTATTCCTTAAATTCAAAAAGGAAATCTACTATTACCTTAATCTCCTTAAATTTTAATTCTTCAAAATAGTTTATATCCTCCTTCTAGCCATTTTGTAACTGCATAACCTCTAGGACTTCTACACACCTTGGGTCACACTACTCTCTCAAGGTATGTCCCTGAAACTTTATAACCTTCCATCAAATTTCTAAAATTGCTACCAATAGATATCTACTGTATGTGGCATCTATAATCCTCTCCTATCTATCAAGCAATCTAAAATTTAAAAAGCAAGAAATTTACACAAGTAGCTAAGAAATATTGATAAACCCTAATAAGTATGACCATTCGTCGCTCTGAAATAGGAAGGACAGGAAGATAAGGAAGAATAATCGAGATATGAAATTTTAAGAGCAGTGGAAAGTATTCAATGATGTAGATAGAAAGAAAGTTTATGAACCATTGACTCATTTTCTAGATTGGGCTACTCTAGTCCAGTCACTTGTTAAATCGAAGAACCCTTCGTTTCTTAGAGGTGCTTGCAATCCGTGCAATACAGAAGTTCCGTTCTCAAAATTCTAAATAAGGTTCCATGATAGAACAAAATTTGAGATATTAAGGTTGTGATCTTTTTCGCGGTTATTTAAACACACGAGCAAGGGATATAAATGCAATACATGATCGTATCGCGACTTCCAGGTAGATGGAATAAGGGTTACGGATGACCCAATATTCTAAGAGGTGGAGACTACATAATAGGTATAGGGACCTATTTCAAATAGTTCGATTTTATAGTCCAGATATGGTGCTATGTATGGATGGATTTTACTGGGTCTTAATGGGTTCCCTGATTAGACATCAATCGTTGGTTGGATGAACCTTGGATTTCAATCTATATTGACTGGACAAGATCCCAATAATAAAACTATTCCTACTAGGTTAGGGTAACCTAGAATAGGTTTCCACCCAAGTGGTTGAGCTAGTTGCCAATCAGGTTGGTAGCTACGTTCCTAAAGCCCAAAAATGCGCCTTCAGTGACTTTTGTGTTTAAGTAGTATGAGAAGACACAATTGAGTGGCATACTAGTGACATGTGCATAGTGGATTTCGAGTAAATCACAACCATATATTGGGTCGAAAGATTCGAGTCGAGGTTGAGTCTCTAATTGTAGTCAGGAAGTATACTAGTATTATGGTAAGGGTTATAGCTAGTCCTTTTGACCTGAAAGTCATACCACAAAAATAGAGTACAAGGGGACGGGTTGGAGTGGGACATGATATACCTAGATGAAGGTGGACTCGTCTAGATCTTGCATATGAATTTTGTTGGAAGGAAACAGCTTGTCTCGTGCTCCGAATATTAATGACACGGCCGGGGACACAAAATGATCTACATGGAAAGTGGGAGTCCATGGGGCACTAATTATCATCCTAATGGAAATTATTCTAATCAATCTTTAATCCACGTATATCCCAAAATTTTAGAAGGCTTACAGTCTACTCATCTTAGAAGCTAGGATATGGTTTTAGGAATAATGAGGTTAGAAGAACTCCAAAGTCTGAATATTGTACCTCGACTCTTGTTAATAAAGAATAAGGTACGGCATAACGGGATACGGTAGATATAAGTAAAGTCAAGATTCGTTTCTCAATAAATAGAAAATGGGTGTGTACAATAACACATAGTCGATAAAATAGAATGATCTACTCGTCCATAGTATACAAGAGTTATTGACGGGGTAACCAACTCTAAAGCACATCATATGAAAAGAATTCTAACAACTGAGTCATAAATTTCTATTTGCGTCAAGCCTGCCAGACTATTGTCACAAGGGTTCTAGTGGTATGGGCGGTAGTGATCATGTATTGCTGTTGATAACTGGTAGATCATATTATGACATGGTATTTAAGCTATGGTATTGGCTAAGCTAGTGGCTGTGGTGTTCCAATACTAGTTAGGTCTTAATAATAAAATTTACATAACTGGGGTAATATTTGTTGGAAACCAATCTCGGGATGAGTGTCTACCATAGTCATGGTAAATGATTGTCCTTATCCTTTGTCTACTCATCTCATGTCTAGACTGTGGGCTTGGGTCGAGGAAGGGTTGGGTTAAGGCTTAAGGGTTGCTAGTTAAAGCAAACTTCAAGCAAATAATTAGAGACTCACCACAATTGGTTTCTTGAGAATAGATAGTGTCCTAGGTTGGCATTTTAACTAAGGGTAAAATCCTAATCATTCTTAAAATTCAGATGGCTAGAAGGTCCTAATAGCAGTTTGAGGGTCGAGAGGAGAACGAGTAACTTAATCACATGGCTGGCCGATGGTAGCTACACTTGTGTATATAACTATCATAGCCATAGGGATACTCTATATTTCTCTACCAACTATGAGCTTTCGTCTTTCCAAATCTGTGAAAAACAAAAACAATAAAGAGTTCAAGAAAGATGTCACTGAATACAATTACGTGGTTCAAAGGCAAATGTATAATCCAAGAGGAATTGTCAACACAGTCGCGGATGAGATACTAGAGACATCTATGTCTCAATCTACGTAGATTAATAAGAGGAAGGGCGAACTGAGTGCACTAAGGTTGATCAAACTGTAATACACCGATTCTGATTAGACAATATGTTAGTAGGTGTCCCCAATAAACATATGTCTTGAGTCAAGCTCGATAAAAGAGTAAGCTTGCAAAACTAAGCTGTAATAGTAGCGTTGGTCAAGATAGTCAAAATATAAATATGCAAGATTTTTAAAAGGAGGCACAAGTAGTTCGAGTTTTGTGAGAACCAAACCTTACCTGGTGTTCTTGCTTATATGGTCATCCTACTATCTTCTTATCCATAAGGCCTTGGTCGACTAATGGGTTATGGACCTCTAAATTCTATATTCTAGGTAAACCTATTAGCGTCAATCAATTAACTCGTCAATAGATCACAAGGACCACGGAATGCTAGGTCGGGAGACATGCTACCCAACTTACAGAACTTCCACTAGTATTGGATTTGGATCTTATGGGACACACAGGGCATTTTCCTGTCCTCTATAGTATCCTAAATTTGTAATCATGTCTGAAGTCATTTCACTGAGGATTATGCCTTGTCCGTATACTCTGGCTATGGTAAACCCTTGGTTTCGTAACTCAAATATGATACAAAATCGACTATTTCTTAACTCTATCCAATATTGACTCAAGGGTAACTACGATCAAAAGAGGACCACCAGCCATAGTTTTAGCAATATTCTATAACCTATATTTTCTTAAACTAATTCCAACTCTAGGGGTCGTGCCTCGCCAGTGTGCTGCTGGCTGCAGTGAATCTATAGTCTCCATAATTCAAATAAATGGTGACAGTGCGCTGCTGTCCTACCATTATGAGTTAACTAACATTCCTTTAACTATATCTGTAAAAATTCATGAGCTTCTAAAGATTCAAACAAGTTGACTATGAAATAAAGCGTAAGTATCTGTCCTATCAGTCACAACCCTCAAAATGATAGATTGAACAGGAAGGAAATAACTGAAGACAAAGGAAATACTAACATTCTAGTATCTATTTCATGTGTATTCCAACCATGGAAGATAAACTTTGAATCGAGACTAACTCGAGGTTCGTATATGGATAACCTAATCAGAAATTATATACAAATAATAATTCTTAGGGCAAAATAGGAACTAAACAGGCAATTCGGACTAAGATATGAGGATGATATCTAAAGAGGCAAGGAGAAGGAATTGAACAATTTATCAAGGTTAGATCATTAATTCTAGGAAGCCCTGCCTCACCAAGTGAATAATCTATCCACATTTGATCATATCGTCATATCAAGGGGTAATAGTTTACCTATGGGGATCTGACAAACTATAAAAATTAATAACTCCTCATCTAAATTGCATGATCTAGACTGCCCATCGGTAAAATTATATAAGGGACTCCTAGTCCTAGTCATTTTCTTAAATTAAATTAACCCTAACTCGTGAATGAGCATTTCCTAGTCACATGCTCGTAATAGTACGACTAACTTAAGTACTATCACGACTTCGTATGATTTATGAAAACAGACCTGCATAGGCCACCACAAAAAGTTGTCATGACCCGCACCCGCTTTTCGTGATACGAATGCGTGTCCAAGCCAGCCTACGTCGCAGAGTCGACGGTAAAACGCTGTATAGCCACAATGCTCAAAATCACAAATAATGCTCATTCACAAAATCAATTTAATTTACAATATTCATAAGTTTTACATTTGCAGAAAAATATAAACTCTTACAAATATTGAAATGATTACAACTCATCTATCTAGCTAACCTCTAGGTTTTTGTCTGCAAGTACACCCGTAACTCCCAATGCTAAGTGAAACCACAGCTAACCTGAAAAATATTGGGTTCCAGTCAGGAATGGAACGAGTACAATTCAATGAATACAATTTTAATAACTGAAAATGACTATATAACAGAGGTTAGCCTTTAAATATATTATTTAAAAAATAAAACACAGAAGGACAAAATAAAACTAAACATAGAAAAACAGTAAATAAATACAAAGACAATACTCACCGACTAACTAAAGTACCTTTGATATGTGATCGGTCTCGGGATAATTATACGACACGGTCTACGATATCTATACTGTATAATGTACACAGTCTATACTATACAAAGTAATAATGAAACACTGTCTACACTGTATAAAGCAATAATAAATCACGGTCTACACGGTATACACTGTATAAGGTCAGATCACACATCCTTGGTACTTCACCTCCCTGACACGACAAAATATAACAAACATAAAAGACAAAAATCACATATCTATTGACTAACAATTAGGTATAGTAAAGTTCAATATCGAAAACAAACAATAAACTGTACTCGTCTGTGGTCCTTTGCTGGTAAAACCGATAATCCAAACCACTCAGTGTGCCACAATAGTCAAACTCGTTCAATAGTCTCCAGCTGCTAAAATAGACATTACCAACGTTCTCAGAATAGACAAATTAGCTAGAATTACCTGTCCTTAAATCCAATTCTGGACATAGGGGCAAAACGGTAATTTTGGGTCAAAATGGTATCCGTCGTTAGACCCATTTTGTACTGAAAAGCGTGCCAGAGTCAATGGTCTCTAAATTCGTCAAACTACATGTCTACAAATTTATTTTGATGATACGAACCCAACTGTATGTCCAATGTTGTATTCCGGCAGGCCGTGCACAAAATCGCCCATTAGGTCGGATCTTGGGGCCCGCAAAACGGCGATCCGGTCAACTATCTCAGAATCGAACCAAACTTGGCATACAGGACCAGAAAAATGATACGGTCCTGTTGGCACAAGTTTCGTCTCGATCTGACGAATGTGCACAAAGTAATTGGGAAATTTGCACATAGGCCGATACGGGGGTTTTTAACGGATACGTATCAAATTCGTCGCGCACACGCAACCAATTTGAATTTCGTCAAAGCCCACACGACCATGTCACCCGGATTGGCGGGACGCATGTCGTATCGAAGGAATTTTCTAGATGTTGAATATTTAAAAATAGTTTTTTGCCAATCTTTGGAATCCGATTTTTCGGCATGTAGTCGATGAAATCAAATTTCGTAAATTGGGTTGCAGAGCCCTATGGGTTCTCTTACACTATCCTTAATTGGTTCTCGAAATATCCTAATAGTTTGTCCAAAATCTACCTTCCAAACAAGGTTTGAGACTAAAGTTCTATCCTGTTTCCAAATAGGTTTTTGATGAACTTCAACTCGATTTCTCTCGAGTTTTGTTTTACTAGAAGTTAAACTAATTAACAGGGATTAAAGAGGGTTATATCTTGATCGTACTAGAGTTTACGAGAAGTAAAATGATCGAACGATCGTTGAGATATCGCATAGCGAAGTAGGCTCCTCGCCATACTACTGCTGCTGTGTTGCGGCTCGGTCAGCTGGCCTTGGCGGTGCTCTGGCGATACACGGCGGCGACAGGCGGCTGCAGGTGTCGGACGTGCGCGCAGGGACGTTGGCAAGGTCGAGAAAAAGTTAGAGTTAGGGTTTTTCCTGCCTTGTTCTTTGACCCCTCTTGTTATATATGCGTTTCTCGAAAAAACTGAGCGGAATTCCTCTCGGGCTTGGGAAGTTGGGGCTCGGCCTAGTCTTGTTGCTGCTTTGGTCTACTGTTCCAGCAAGGGAACAGTGTTGATTTTTTTTTCTTTTTCTTTATTAATATGCATATATATATATATATATATATATATATATATATATATATTTAATATATATATATATATATATATATATATAAATAAAATATATATATAATATTTTTATTTATTTATATATATATATAAAAAATATATATATATTTAATATATATATATTTAATATATATATATATATATATATATATATATATATATAATACCCAACTCACCCACATCGTTTAGGCCTTCTCGATGAAACTGTGGTGGCATCTTCGCACGACCAAGAATTTATGGACCAGATTCATGAAAGCCAGGTATTTCAAGCACATCCACCCTTCGGAGGCTACTTCCAATAGCAGATCATCGGCGACTTGGCGTCGAATCCTTATCGGACGCAACCTCGTCGAACAGGCTATTAGGCTACACTTGGGCAACGGCGAGTCCAACCCATTCTGGGAGAGATGGACCGAGGACAGCTTGATCCCCAGCACCTCGAAAATCCAGAGAGGCTGTAGGATCAAGGACTTCTGGAACCACACTACCAACGCCTGGGACTGGGATAAGTTGCATGAATGGGGTAGCAACGAATTGGAGGATAGCGTCCGCCTTAGCGGTCTTAGGATCGGTCCCGCGACTGATGAGTGGAGATGGACGCTCGAGGCCTCCGGTGCATTCTCGGTGAGGTCGGCCAGATCCTCGCTCCTTGGGACGGGCCAGCCTACTCAGATCACTGCTCACTATTGGCACACATACATCCCTAAGAAGTGGTCCTCCATCATGTGGAGAGCAATGAGAAAGAAATTGCCTACTGACGATATCCTCAATACCATCGGGATCATCTTAGCATCAGCCTGCAATTGCTGTTCTGATCACCAGATGGAGACCATAGACCACATCTTTTGTCAAGGAAACCTGCCCAGAGGCATCTGGAGGATCCTTAACCAGCGCTTCTGTATTGAGCCGAGTGGCAGACGCTTCCACGATCTTGCGGCCGAGTGGGGCAGCGGCTCCCACGGGCACCAGATCGTCGCCGTGGCCGCTACGTGGGTGATTTGGAAGAATCACAACAAAGCGAGATATGAAGGCCACACTCTCCCGGCCAACCAGCTCATTCGGGAAGTCTACCGCCAATGCCACAAACGGAGTACCCTGTGCCCCCACTGCCCGAGCACTTTCTGGTCACCGCTCCAGAACCGCCCCTGACCGTGGGCGTCGTCGTCCTCCACCCTTTTTTGCTTCTTTTTGACGGCATACTTGTAAAGGCTTCCCCCTTTTGTGCCTTGTATATGTTTCAGGATTCGGCTTTTTGAAAAAAAAATATATATATATATTCATATATATACTAATATAATATTCTCCATAAAATCTAAATAAACCCCAACCTTATCTATTTCTAGTGTAGGGCCTATTTGTATAAATTTGACTATTATAATAATATTTATGACAAAAATACTATAACCAATAATAATAAATAATATTATATAATAATAACCTCAATAATATTGATAATAATAATAATAATAATAATAATAATAATAACGAAATTCAATAAATCAATAATGATGTATATACCATTATGTATAGTCTAATAATCTCAAAGATATACAAGGACCTATTTTATACAAATATCATTGAATATCAACTAATAATGATATTTATAATATTTAATTAACAAATACTTAGAAAATATTCATTAGATCATTAAAACGGAATACAACTCCCTTATACCAAATTACATCAACATGAATGTCATTGGACGTACACATGACTACATGGGCTTGGGCTTGTTTGGGTCCAATCTGGACAAGTTCGGTAAAACCGGGTTCCCTAAAACTCAATAATATAATTAATAAATAAATAAATCTTCGGTAAGGGTTAAGTCGCAACTTGGCCTGGTTTTCTTAGTTAGGACATCATTATGGCTCGGCCTTCCCTACCGGGACTAGTACACTAGTCAAAGCACGTCATTGTACTATCTGTGCCACGATTTCTAGTCACCTTGTACTCCAAAACTCCACCATGGCTAAAGTCATCTACCGTAATAATTAACTAAGTAATTATTTATAAAAATTCTAAAAATCACCATTCAATTCAAATAAATAAAAATATATTATCAAAATTCTGGGAAGAGGGGTCCAGGTTGCAAGTGTCGTCTATGCCTGCTCCATAGTAGGTAGGACAGAAAGACTCATCCTCATCCTCTGTAATATTTTTAACAGGTCCAGTCAGGACAGGAGTGAGCATAATACATCTCAACAGTTCATATCATGACAGGAATATAAATCTAGCAATAGAATAAGATACATGAAATGCTGTAAAGAAATATACATGAAGTAAGAGACATAGTTGTAACTAGAAATATCTACTATAAGTAAGGAACTGTAAGTGACTAGTGAATCAGAGTACAAGATAGACATGTGAATGGCTGGAAATGATTCATGATTACACTACGGAATTGATTCATGATTACGCTACTTTGGGATTATTCACTTGACTATTTCTACTCTCCCATCCCCAAATCAATACACAAGGATCCATTCAAGTTATGTTAAGATTCATGATTACACTACTGACACATAATGAATGATTCATGAATTTGATTTGTGAAGGCTCTGTGATTCTTGAGGGTACATGAGTCACAAGTAGATTCATGATAGTAGAAGCATGAGAGTACATGATGTAAGTGAAACACACATGACATGAAGTACCAGATGCTCTCGAGAGGGATAACATCTCGTGAAAAGATCCATGTAGTACCAATCCGTGTTACCAACGTGACAACATCAAGTAAGGTAGTCTAGAGCAAGATATAAGTCCTAACAAGTATGAAATGATCAGAGAATATACTCGCCTGTGATCTGAATGTCTGTGAGAATATACTGTCCGAATCGAGATATCTGACTCCTATTTAGATCAAGACAAGTCAATATGTATACAAGGGATGATAAATAAAGTGTACAATGCATCTACATGATTTCTAGGTCAATCTAGGCCAAAGTCAACTCTTGGTCAACTCTGGTCAACTCTAGTCAACTGTGGTCAAACTATCTATGGTTTGGTCAACAATGGTCAACTAGTCTAGGTTAGTCAATTCTAGGTCATTCTGGGTCAAAGTCAACTCTTGGTCAACTATGGTCAACTACACTAGTCAAACTAGGTCAATCCTAGTCCAAACAAGTCTAATCTAGGTTAAGTCAACTCTTAGGTCTAACCAAGCCTACTCTAGCAATCTAGGATAGCCACAAACACAAGCCAAAAGTAACACACACAAGTATACACATAGATACTATATATATATAACACCTATAGGCTTTTGCCCATAATACAAGTACCACTATAGATATACATATATGCATATTCATGTTATCATCACATATCATGTATGTATATATATATATATATATATATATATATATATATATTTTGGAACCAGGTAAATTATTTCTAGAATCGCTCCCACTAGGATTCGAACTCCTGACCACTCGGGCCGCATGTATCTCTCTTAACCACTAGGCTAGAGGTCATTTGCTATATATATATATATATATATATATATATATATATATATATATATATACATATATATATTAGAGATAGAAAGGGGGTTATATGAATATGTAATGGTGTCATGGCAAAATGTATGAACATAGTGTGTAGATGTGATAAGTGTCAAGTGTACATAGCAAGGGTGTCAAGTGTGTATACATGGCAGTTTGTATGTGTGTGTATGCATTGAGGCATGGTATAGTGTAGTGTAGCAATGTGTGTCAGGGTGAGTGAAGAGAAGGATGTGTGTGAGTGCGTGGGTAAACAGTGGCATGTGTGCGTGTGTAGGTTAGAGTGTATAGGCATAGGGTAACATACAGGTTTCTGTGTGTTTACAGAGGGTTAGGGGGAAAACAAGGAGTGTGGGTGCATGATCTCAGTTTCCGTTAAAGCATTTTCAGTTTCATATGTTGGTAAGTTAACATTCTCCCACGAAAACTCAGTTATATACATGCCATTCACTCTCAGTTAGCAAGTTCAAAACCCAAATCAGTTTTAAAATGAAAACCCAACTCTCATTGTTTAACATATTAACATTGGTAGCTAATGTCACACCCCGACTCGCCGAATCGGTCGTCATCGCCTTGACTCGATATAAATCGATCCCCACGGGTCGGGACGTGATGTCGTGCAAGTCTTTATTAGACTTGCACAAGGCAAGGATGTGCGCTTGGAAATTCCTTTGACACGACGCGTTGAAATTAAACAATACAGAGAGTTGAAGGCATAGAATAGGAAGAAACTTAGCTTTTTATTCATAAACTTGCAAAATATGTGCAAGGTCATTTTACATTACATATGCCGTTGCGGCTACATCTTTGAAACACAAAAGAAAACTATCGACACGCTCGCCCTGAAATAATCCTCGGCGTTCCATACATTCATGCCCCTTTATACATTTTAAACAAAAGCCTTCGGTCTGAATTGGGCATCAAAATACTTCAAAATAGGAGAGCCTCGTGCCGCCTCCCGTTCTTCAGCTCCAGCTTAGTCTCGAGCTCCTGCAGCACGCTCGTTACCTGGGATGTTGGGGGTTAGCACACTTGCTAGTGGATGGGACGAACCCACTCGTCTAAACCGATGCTGCTTATTAAGGATTCAGGCAATACGAAGTGATCTTTCTATTTAGAACTATATGAGTTGCAGTTCGTATCGAAGGCACATTTTAAACAATAACAACATAACCAATTTTAACCATTCTTACCACGACCGTGCTCCTTTCCTGCACAAGATACGCATAATACTTACCACCTGCACAAGACAATAGGTGAGCATGCAATCTATCCTATATGCGGTCATTGGTGATATCGACACCAAGAAGGATGATTACGTAGCCTTGCGACGCGCCCTCCAGTCCAGGTAGCGAGCCTAACTGGAGGTCTCGCAATGCCTCGCGCCGAAGCACGATTTCCATAATTTTCTCCTAGGCCGATTCGGTCCCAGGGCCCCGGGTACCGTCTCGAGGAAAGCTCACCTTGTGCACAAGTCGTCCTTTGACCATGCGAATGTATGAACAGTTTAATATGTATGAAGTAAATTGCATAGCATAACCATTATCGAATCACATAACCATTCTAACTCGTGCAAGGGTCCCTTCCCCTGAAACCGTACGTTCTGATTTAGCGTCCCGTAGGCACCAAATTCGCCGAGGCATGTTGTACCGCCACCAAGGTTTTCATCATTGTGTTTTGCATGGCATGAATATATTCTGTCTCTTTCTTAGAACTTTATCTTTTCTCTACTTAGTGTAACTTATGGACATAGAGTTAACTTCTCTAGGTTGATACATTATCCCAAGCTCTTGATCTTAGTGGCAAGCATACATCCCGTTGGCATCATCGATTTGAACGTTGAACTTTAAGAATTTAATTGGCAGGAAGGAGTAGAAAAGAAGGGGCCGAAGAACCACCTACCTAAGGAGATTGCGCCGAGAGTAGAAGAACGCTTTGCGACGGTCAAGCGTCAGTTACACGAACTCCTGCAATGGCACGAGCATCGAATTAGAACCCTTCCTTCAATCCTTCCTTCGAAATTCTCAAGGACGCATTCAGAAATCGACGCGAAAGCACACTATCAAATCCACGCAATAATTCGTTCAGAAAGCCAAGAAAACCAATAAACCAACGGCAGACGGGTTGTGTCGCTCCCTTTAGAGTTCCTTTGCCAAGACGCCGCCTACCGCATCTAGGACTTATTCCAACAGTAGTCGATCCATTAGTTCGAACGGTACTCATATCACTCGTCCAAATCGATTTTATTGATGCCATGGTTTTTGTATACCAAACTCGTCGCCGAGTCAGACTAGCCATCTATGTTCCCGACCATGTCTGACTTGGCTCGAGCCTATTACATAGTGCTTCGCCCCAACGGGAGCGGGGCACTACAGCTAATCAACCCAAGATTTTTAACATTAAAATCAAAACTAAGTTCAGAAAAAATGAAGTTCATACATAGGTTCAAACCAAATCAGATTTCACATACATCTATCAAACCCCATTGCATATTAAATCCTAAACCCAGTTAACATCCTCAACTAAAATAAAAAACCAATCAACTCACTATCACAGTTTAAATTTAAAGATCAACTCAGTTTTTATGTGAATCAATCAAACTTAGTTATCCTTTATTCGACTTAGTATCATAACCAAGTTCAGTTCACTGTTACAGTTAAATTCGAACTCAGGTAAAATGTAAAACCAAACTAAAACCCACTATAAATTCAACCATTAACCATTACA
>JANAVB010010791.1:9131489-9244154 GCA_029216955.1 Iris pallida
AAGGAAGCATTTAAAGCTGCAAGAATTTTGATAACAAGAATCAGTTAAGAGCTTTTCTAATGTGATTGATTCCTCAAAATATCCTACTCCTACTGCAAGGCTGTAGTGATACTCTAGTTCGAATACCACTACATACACTCGACCTGCATGGGCCACCACTAAAAACGGTCACAACCAGTACCCTATTTTAAGGGCACGAAAGTGGGTACGTCCAGCCTATGCCGCAGTGTCGGCAGTAGAATGTTTCCTAGGTCACATCATCTAACAGTTAAAGGTACTTACACAGTTTTACTCTCCCGAATGGAGGAACAATATAGATGTACAATCTCAATCACAACTAAGGAAGAAGTACGAATGATAGATAGATAGATATGATCTGAAACCACAAACTAAAACATAAACAAGAGAGAGGTCTAAGTGTCACGATCCGCACCCGCTTTCCTGGATACGAATGCGTGTCCAAGCCAGCCTATGCCGCAGAGTCGGCGGTAGAACATTGTATAGCCACAATGCTCAAAATCACAAAAATGCTCATTCACAAAATTAATTTAATTTACAATATTCACAAGTTTTACATTCGCAAAAAATATAAACTCTTACTAATATTGAAATGATACAACTCATCTATCTAGCTAATCTATAGGTTCTGTCTGTAAGTACACTCGTAACTCCCAATGCTAAGTGAAGCCACAGCAAACCTAAAAAATATTGGGTTCCAGTCAGGAATGGAACGAGTATAATTCACTGAATGTAGTTTTAATAATTGAAAATGACTATACAACAGAGGTTAGCCTTTAAATATGATTTGAAAAATAAAACACAGAAGGACAAAATAAAACTAAATAAAGGAACAGTAAATAAATACAAAGACAATACTCACCGACTGACTGAAGTACCTTTGATATGTGATCGGTCTCGGGACATTTATACGACGGGTCTACGATATCTACACTGTATAATATACACATCTACACTCTATAAAACAATAATGAAACACTATCTACACTGTAAAAGCAATAATAAATCACGGTCTACATGGTATACACTGTATAAGGTCATCACACATCTTTGGTACTTTACCTCCCCACTGACAAATTAATAAACATAAAAGACGAAAATCACATATCTATTGACTAACAATGAGTTATAGTAAAGTTCATATCAAAAATAAACAATAAACTGTACTCGCCTGTGGTCCTTTGTTGGTGAAACCGATAATCCAAACCACTCAGTGTGCCACAATAGTCAAACTCGTACAACAGTCTCCAAATGCTGAAATAGACATTACCAACATTCTCAGAATAGTCAAATTAGTTACAATTGCCTGTCCTTAAGTCTAATTCTGGACACAGGGGCAAAATGATAATTTTGGGTCAAAACGGTGTCCACCGTTGAACCCGCTTTAAGCCAAAAAATGTGCCAGAGTCAATGGTCTCTAAGTTGTCAAACTACATGTCTACGGATTTGTTTTGATGATACGAACCCAACTGTATGTCTAAAGTTGGATTCCGGCAGGCCGTGCACAAAATCGCCCGTTGAGTCGGATCGTGGGGCACGCAAAACGGCGATCCAGTCAACTGTCTCATAATCGGACCAAACTTGGTATATAGGACCAGAAAAATAATATGGTCCTGTTTGTGCAAGTTTCGTCTCGATCTGACGAACGGTACAAAGTAATTGGGAAATTTACACATAGGCCGATACGAGGGTTTTCGACGATACGCATCAAATTCGTCGCGCACACGCAACCAATTTGAATTCCGTCAAAGCCCACATGACCACGAAGCCATTACGCACCATTCGATGCTTTCGGTTCACGACCACGTCGCCTGGATTGGCGGATGTACGTCGTATCGAAGGAATTTTCTAGATTTTCAATATTTAAAAACAGTTTTTGCCAATCTTTGGAATCTAATTTCTCGGCATATAGTCGATGAAATCAAATTCTGTAAAATGGGTTGCAGAGCCCTATGGGTTGTCTTACACTGTCCTTAATTGGTTCTCGAAATATCCTAATTTTGTCCAAAATCCACCTTCCAAACAAGGTTTGAGACTAAAGTTCTGTCATGTTTCTAAATAGGTTTTTAATGAACTTCAACACAATTTCTCTCTAGTTTCGGGTCACTAGAATTTAAAATAATTAATAAGGATTAAAGAGGGTTATATCTTGATCGTACCAGAGTTTATGGGATGTAAACAATCGAACGATCGTTGAGATATCGCGTAGCAAAGTAGGCTCCTCGCCCTACTACTGCTGTTGTGCTGTGGCTCGGTTGGCCGGCCTTGGCGGCGCTCCGGCGATACCCGGCGGCGATAGGCGGCTGCAGGTGGTCGAGCGCGCTTGCAGGAAAGTTGGCAAAGTCGGGGAAAAGTTAGAGTTAGGGTTTTTCCTGCCTTGTTCTTCGACCCCCTTGTTATATATGCGTTGCTCGAAAAAACTGAGCAGAATTCCTCTCGGGCTTGGAAAGTTGCGGCTCGGCCTAGGCCTTTGGCCTGGTCTTGCTGCTGCTTTGGTCCACTGTTCCCGCAAGGGAACAATGTTGATTTCTTTTTCTTTTTTTCTTTTTTTTTTTTTCTTTTTCTTTTTCTTTGTTAATATACATATATATTATATATATATATATATTATTTTATATATATATATATATTATATATATATAAATATATATATATATAAATATATATATAAATATTATATATATATATATATATATATAATATATATATTATATATAAATATATATCTATATATATATATATATATATATATATCTATATATTCTCCATAAACTAAATAAACCCCAATCTTATCTATTTCTAGTGTAGGGCCTATTTGTATAAATTTAAGTATATAATAATATTATTTGACAAAAATATAACCGACAATAATAAATAATATTATATAATAATAACCAATAATATTGATAATAAAAAATATAATAATAATAACGAAATTCAATAAATCAAAATGATGTATACACTATTATGTATAGTGTAATAATCCCAAAGATGTAGAAGGATCTATTTTATTCAAATATCATTGAATATCAACTAATATATTTATAATATTTAATTAACGAATACTTAGAAAATATTCATTAGATCATTAAAACGAAATACAACTCCCTTATACCAAATTATCTCAACATGAATGTCATTGGACGTACCGCATGACTACATGGGCTTAGGCTTGTTTTGGGTCCAATCTGGACTAGTTCGGTACAACCGGGTCCCTAAATCTCAATAATATAATTAATAAATAAATAAATCTTCGGTAAAGGTTAAGTCGTAACTTGGCCTGGTTTTCCTAGTTAGGACATCACTATGGCTCGGTCTTCCCTACCGGGGCTAGTATACTAGTCAAAGCATGCCATTGTACTATCCGTGACACAATTTCTAGTCACCTTGTACTCCAAAACTCCACCATGGCTAAAGTCATCTACCGTAATAATTAACTAAGTAATTATTTATAAAAATTCTAAAAATCATAATTCAATTCAAATAAATAAAAATATTATCAAAATTCCGGTAAGAGGGGTTACAATCTACCCACCATAAAAATAATTTCGTCCTCGAAATTCTAATTCATAACTATTCCTTAAATTCAAAAAGGAAATCTACTATTACCTTAATCTCCTTAAATTTTAATTCTTCAAAATAGTTTATATCCTCCTTCTAGCCATTTTGTAACTGCATAACCTCTAGGACTTCTACACACCTTGGGTCACACTACTCTCTCAAGGTATGTCCCTGAAACTTTATAACCTTCCATCAAATTTCTAAAATTGCTACCAATAGATATCTACTGTATGTGGCATCTATATCCTCTCCTATCTATCAAGCAATCTAAAATTTAAAAAGCAAGAAATTTACACAAGTAGCTAAGAATATTGATAAACCCTAATAAGTATGACCATTCGTCGCTCTGAATAGGAAGGACAGAAGATAAGGAAGAATAATCGAGATATGAAATTTTAAGAGCATGGAAAGTATTCAATGATGTAGATAGAAAGAAAGTTTATGAACCATTGACTCATTTTCTAGATTGGGCTACTCTAGTCCAGTCACTTGTTAAATCGAAGAACCCTTCGTTTCTTAGAGGTGCTTGCAATCCGTGCAATACAGAAGTTCCGTTCTCAAAATTCTAAATAAGGTTCCATGATAGAACAAAATTTGAGATATTAATGTGATCTTTTCGCGGTTATTTAAACACACGAGCAAGGGATATAAATGCAATACATGATCGTATCGCGACTTCCAGGTAGATGGAATAAGGGTTACGGATGACCCAATATTCTAAGAGGTGGAGACTACATAATAGGTATAGGGACCTATTTCAAATAGTTCGATTTTAGTCCAGATATGGTGCTATGTATGGATGGATTTTACTGGGTCTTAATGGGTTCCCTGATTAGACATCAATCGTTGGTTGGATGAACCTTGGATTTCAATCTATATTGACTGGACAAGATCCCAATAATAAAACTATTCCTACTAGGTTAGGGTAACCTAGAATAGGTTTCCACCCAAGTGGTTGAGCTAGTTGCCAATCAGGTTGGTAGCTACGTTCCTAAAGCCCAAAATGCGCCTTCAGTGACTTTTGTGTTTAAGTAGTATGAGAAGACACAATTGAGTGGCATACTAGTGACATGTGCATAGTGGATTTCGAGTAAATCACAACCATATATTGGGTCGAAAGATTCGAGTCGAGGTTGAGTCTCTAATTGTAGTCAGGAAGTATACTAGTATTATGGTAAGGGTTATAGCTAGTCCTTTTGACCTGAAAGTCATACCACAAAAATAGAGTACAAGGGGACGGGTTGGAGTGGGACATGATATACCTAGATGAAGGTGGACTCGTCTAGATCTTGCATATGAATTTTGTTGGAAGGAAACAGCTTGTCTCGTGCTCCGAATATTAATGACACGGCCGGGGACACAAATGATCTACATGGAAAGTGGGAGTCCATGGGGCACTAATTATCATCCTAATGGAAATTATTCTAATCAATCTTTAATCCACGTATATCCCAAAATTTTAGAAGGCTTACAGTCTACTCATCTTAGAAGCTAGGATATGGTTTTAGGAATAATGGTTAGAAGAACTCCAAAGTCTGAATATTGTACCTCGACTCTTGTTAATAAAGAATAAGGTACGGCATAACGGGATACGGTAGATATAAGTAAAGTCAAGATTCGTTTCTCAATAAATAGAAAATGGGTGTGTACAATAACACATAGTCGATAAAATAGAATGATCTACTCGTCCATAGTATACAAGAGTTATTGACGGGGTAACCAACTCTAAAGCACATCATATGAAAAGAATTCTAACAACTGAGTCATAAATTTCTATTTGCGTCAAGCCTGCCAGACTATTGTCACAAGGGTTCTAGTGGTATGGGCGGTAGTGATCATGTATTGCTGTTGATAACTGGTAGATCATATTATGACATGGTATTTAAGCTATGGTATTGGCTAAGCTAGTGGCTGTGGTGTTCCAATACTAGTTAGGTCTTAATAATAAAATTTACATAACTGGGTAATATTTGTTGGAAACCAATCTCGGTGAGTGTCTACCATAGTCATGGTAAATGATTGTCCTTATCCTTTGTCTACTCATCTCATGTCTAGACTGTGGGCTTGGGTCGAGGAAGGGTTGGGTTAAGGCTTAAGGGTTGCTAGTTAAAGCAAACTTCAAGCAAATAATTAGAGACTCACCACAATTGGTTTCTTGAGAATAGATAGTGTCCTAGGTTGGCATTTTAACTAAGGGTAAAATCCTAATCATTCTTAAAATTCAGATGGCTAGAAGGTCCTAATAGCAGTTTGAGGGTCGAGAGGAGAACGAGTAACTTAATCACATGGCTGGCCGATGGTAGCTACACTTGTGTATATAACTATCATAGCCATAGGGATACTCTATATTTCTCTACCAACTATGAGCTTTCGTCTTTTCCAAATCTGTGAAAAACAAAAACAATAAAGAGTTCAAGAAAGATGTCACTGAATACAATTACGTGGTTCAAAGGCAAATGTATAATCCAAGAGGAATTGTCAACACAGTCGCGGATGAGATACTAGAGACATCTATGTCTCAATCTACGTAGATTAATAAGAGGAAGGGCGAACTGAGTGCACTAAGGTTGATCAAACTGTAATACACCGATTCTGATTAGACAATATGTTGTAGGTGTCCCCAATAAACATATGTCTTGAGTCAAGCTCGATAAAGAGTAAGCTTGCAAAACTAAGCTGTAATAGTAGCGTTGGTCAAGATAGTCAAAATATAAATTGCAAGATTTTTAAAAGGAGGCACAAGTAGTTCGAGTTTTGTGAGAACCAAACCTTACCTGGTGTTCTTGCTTATATGGTCATCCTACTATCTTCTTATCCATAAGGCCTTGGTCGACTAATGGGTTATGGACCTCTAAATTCTATATTCTAGGTAAACCTATTAGCGTCAATCAATTAACTCGTCAATAGATCACAAGGACCACGGAATGCTAGGTCGGAGACATGCTACCCAACTTACAGAACTTCCACTAGTATTGGATTTGGATCTTATGGGACACACAGGGCATTTTCCTGTCCTCTATAGTATCCTAAATTTGTAATCATGTCTGAAGTCATTTCACTGAGGATTATGCCTTGTCCGTATACTCTGGCTATGGTAAACCCTTGGTTTCGTAACTCAAATATGATACAAAATCGACTATTTCTTAACTCTATCCAATATTGACTCAAGGGTAACTACGATCAAAAGAGGACCACCAGCCATAGTTTTAGCAATATTCTATAACCTATATTTCTTAAACTAATTCCAACTCTAGGGGTCGTGCCTCGCCAGTGTGCTGCTGGCTGCAGTGAATCTATAGTCTCCATAATTCAAATAAATGGTGACAGTGCGCTGCTGTCCTACCATTATGAGTTAACTAACATTCCTTTAACTATATCTGTAAAAATTCATGAGCTTCTAAAGATTCAAACAAGTTGACTATGAAATAAAGCGTAAGTATCTGTCCTATCAGTCACAACCCTCAAAATGATAGATTGAACAGGAAGGAAATAACTGAAGACAAAGGAAATACTAACATTCTAGTATCTATTTCATGTGTATTCCAACCATGGAAGATAAACTTTGAATCGAGACTAACTCGAGGTTCGTATATGGATAACCTAATCAGAAATTATATACAAATAATAATTCTTAGGGCAAAATAGGAACTAAACAGGCAATTCGGACTAAGATATGAGGATGATATCTAAAGAGGCAGGAGAAGGAATTGAACAATTTATCAAGGTTAGATCATTAATTCTAGAAGCCCTGCCTCACCAAGGAATATCTATCCACATTTGATCATATCGTCATATCAAGGGGTATAGTTTAACCTATGGGGATCTGACAAACTATAAAATAATAACTCCTCATCTAAATTGCAATGATCTAGACTGCCCATCGGTAAAATTATAAGGGACTCCTAGTCCTAGTCATTTTCTTAAATTAAATTAACCCTAACTCGTGAATGAGCATTTCCTAGTCACATGCTCGTAATAGTACGACTAACTTAAGTACTATCACGACTTCGTATGATTTATGAAAACAGACCTGCATAGGCCACCACAAAAGTTGTCATGACCCGCACCCGCTTTTCGTGATACGAATGCGTGTCCAAGCCAGCCTACGTCGCAGAGTCGACGGTAAAACGCTGTATAGCCACAATGCTCAAAATCACAAATAATGCTCATTCACAAAATCAATTTAATTTACAATATTCATAAGTTTTACATTTGCAGAAAAATATAAACTCTTACAATATTGAAATGATTACAACTCATCTATCTAGCTAACCTCTAGGTTTTTGTCTGCAAGTACACCCGTAACTCCCAATGCTAAGTGAAACCACAGCTAACCTGAAAAATATTGGGTTCCAGTCAGGAATGGAACGAGTACAATTCAATGAATACAATTTTAATAACTGAAAATGACTATATAACAGAGGTTAGCCTTTAAATTATTATTTAAAAAATACACAGAAGGACAAAATAAAACTAAACATAGAAAAACAGTAAATAAATACAAGACAATACTCACCGACTAACTAAAGTACCTTTGATATGTGATCGGTCTCGGGATAATTATACGACACGGTCTACGATATCTATACTGTTAATGTACACAGTCTATACTATACAAAGTAATAATGAAACACTGTCTACACTGTATAAAGCATAATAAATCACGGTCTACACGGTATACACTGTATAAGGTCAGATCACACATCCTTGGTACTTCACCTCCCTGACACGACAAAATATAACAAACATAAAAGACAAAAATCACATATCTATTGACTAACAATTAGGTATAGTAAAGTTCAATATCGAAAACAAACAATAAACTGTACTCGTCTGTGGTCCTTTGCTGGTAAAACCGATAATCCAAACCACTCAGTGTGCCACAATAGTCAAACTCGTTCAATAGTCTCCAGCTGCTAAAATAGACATTACCAACGTTCTCAGAATAGACAAATTAGCTAGAATTACCTGTCCTTAAATCCAATTCTGGACATAGGGGCAAAACGGTAATTTTGGGTCAAAATGGTATCCGTCGTTAGACCCATTTTGTACTGAAAAGCGTGCCAGAGTCAATGGTCTCTAAATTCGTCAAACAATGTCTACAAATTTATTTTGATGATACGAACCCAACTGTATGTCCAATGTTGTATTCCGGCAGGCCGTGCACAAAATCGCCCATTAGGTCGGATCTTGGGGCCCGCAAAACGGCGATCCGGTCAACTATCTCAGAATCGAACCAAACTTGGCATACAGGACCAGAAAAATGATACGGTCCTGTTGGCACAAGTTTCGTCTCGATCTGACGAATGTGCACAAAGTAATTGGGAAATTTGCACATAGGCCGATACGGGGGTTTTTAACGGATACGTATCAAATTCGTCGCGCACACGCAACCAATTTGAATTTCGTCAAAGCCCACACGACCATGTCACCCGGATTGGCGGGACGCATGTCGTATCGAAGGAATTTTCTAGATGTTGAATATTTAAAAATAGTTTTTTGCCAATCTTTGGAATCCGATTTTTCGGCATGTAGTCGATGAAATCAAATTTCGTAAATTGGGTTGCAGAGCCCTATGGGTTCTCTTACACTATCCTTAATTGGTTCTCGAAATATCCTAATAGTTTGTCCAAAATCTACCTTCCAAACAAGGTTTGAGACTAAAGTTCTATCCTGTTTCCAAATAGGTTTTTGATGAACTTCAACTCGATTTCCTCGAGTTTTGTTTTACTAGAAGTTAAACTAATTAACAGGGATTAAAGAGGGTTATATCTTGATCGTACTAGAGTTACGAGAAGTAAAATGATCGAACGATCGTTGAGATATCGCATAGCGAAGTAGGCTCCTCGCCATACTACTGCTGCTGTTGCGGCTCGGTCAGCTGGCCTTGGCGGTGCTCTGGCGATACACGGCGGCGACAGGCGGCTGCAGGTGTCGGACGTGCGCGCAGGGACGTTGGCAAGGTCGAGAAAAAGTTAGAGTTAGGGTTTTTCCTGCCTTGTTCTTTGACCCCTCTTGTTATATATGCGTTTCTCGAAAAAACTGAGCGGAATTCCTCTCGGGCTTGGGAAGTTGGGGCTCGGCCTAGTCTTGTTGCTGCTTTGGTCTACTGTTCCAGCAAGGGAACAGTGTTGATTTTTTTTTCTTTTCTTTATTAATATGCATATATATATATATATATATATATATATATTATATATTTAATATATTATATATAATATATATATAAATAAAATATATATAATATTTTTATTTATTATATATATATATAAAAATATATATATTTAATATATATATATTAATAATATATATATTATATATATATATATATATATAATACCCAACTCACCCACATCGTTTAGGCCTTCTCGATGAAACTGTGGTGGCATCTTCGCACGACCAAGATTTATGGACCAGATTCATGAAAGCCAGGTATTTCAAGCACATCCACCCTTCGGAGGCTACTTCCAATAGCAGATCATCGGCGACTTGGTCGAATCCTTATCGGACGCAACCTCGTCGAACAGGCTATTAGGCTACACTTGGGCAACGGCGAGTCCAACCCATTCTGGGAGAGATGGACCGAGGACAGCTTGATCCCCAGCACCTCGAAAATCCAGAGAGGCTGTAGGATCAAGGACTTCTGGAACCACACTACCAACGCCTGGGACTGGGATAAGTTGCATGAATGGGGTAGCAACGAATTGGAGGATAGCGTCCGCCTTAGCGGTCTTAGGATCGGTCCCGCGACTGATGAGTGGAGATGGACGCTCGAGGCCTCCGGTGCATTCTCGGTGAGGTCGGCCAGATCCTCGCTCCTTGGGACGGGCCAGCCTACTCAGATCACTGCTCACTATTGGCACACATACATCCCTAAGAAGTGGTCCTCCATCATGTGGAGAGCAATGAGAAGAAATTGCCTACTGACGATATCCTCAATACCATCGGGATCATCTTAGCATCAGCCTGCAATTGCTGTTCTGATCACCAGATGGAGACCATAGACCACATCTTTTGTCAAGGAAACCTGCCCAGAGGCATCTGGAGGATCCTTAACCAGCGCTTCTGTATTGAGCCGAGTGGCAGACGCTTCCACGATCTTGCGGCCGAGTGGGGCAGCGGCTCCCACGGGCACCAGATCGTCGCCGTGGCCGCTACGTGGGTGATTTGGAAGAATCACAACAAAGCGAGATATGAAGGCCACACTCTCCCGGCCAACCAGCTCATTCGGGAAGTCTACCGCCAATGCCACAAACGGAGTACCCTGTGCCCCCACTGCCCGAGCACTTTCTGGTCACCGCTCCAGAACCGCCCCTGACCGTGGGCGTCGTCGTCCTCCACCCTTTTTTGCTTCTTTTTGACGGCATACTTGTAAAGGCTTCCCCCTTTTGTGCCTTGTATATGTTTCAGGATTCGGCTTTTTGAAAAAAAAAATATATATATATATTCATATATATACTAATATAATATTCTCCATAAAATCTAAATAAACCCCAACCTTATCTATTTCTAGTGTAGGGCCTATTTGTATAAATTTGACTATTATAATAATATTTATGACAAAAATACTATAACCAATAATAATAAAATAATATTATATAATAATAACCTCAATAATATTGATAATAATAATAATAATAATAATAATATAATAACGAAATTCAATAAATCAATAATGATGTATATACCATTATGTATAGTCTAATAATCTCAAGATATACAAGGACCTATTTTATACAAATATCATTGAATATCAACTAATAATGATATTTATAATATTTAATTAACAAATACTTAGAAAATATTCATTAGATCATTAAAACGGAATACAACTCCCTTATACCAAATTACATCAACATGAATGTCATTGGACGTACACATGACTACATGGGCTTGGGCTTGTTTGGGTCCAATCTGGACAAGTTCGGTAAAACCGGGTTCCCTAAAACTCAATAATATAATTAATAAATAAATAAATCTTCGGTAAGGGTTAAGTCGCAACTTGGCCTGGTTTTCTTAGTTAGGACATCATTATGGCTCGGCCTTCCCTACCGGGACTAGTACACTAGTCAAAGCACGTCATTGTACTATCTGTGCCACGATTTCTAGTCACCTTGTACTCCAAAACTCCACCATGGCTAAAGTCATCTACCGTAATAATTAACTAAGTAATTATTTATAAAAATTCTAAAAATCACCATTCAATTCAAATAAATAAAAATATATTATCAAAATTCTGGGAAGAGGGGTCCAGGTTGCAAGTGTCGTCTATGCCTGCTCCATAGTAGGTAGGACAGAAAGACTCATCCTCATCCTCTGTAATATTTTTAACAGGTCCAGTCAGGACAGGAGTGAGCATAATACATCTCAACAGTTCATATCATGACAGGAATATAAATCTAGCAATAGAATAAGATACATGAAATGCTGTAAAGAAATATACATGAAGTAAGAGACATAGTTGTAACTAGAAATATCTACTATAAGTAAGGAACTGTAAGTGACTAGTGAATCAGAGTACAAGATAGACATGTGAATGGCTGGAAATGATTCATGATTACACTACGGAATTGATTCATGATTACGCTACTTTGGGATTATTCACTTGACTATTTCTACTCTCCCATCCCCAAATCAATACACAAGGATCCATTCAAGTTATGTTAAGATTCATGATTACACTACTGACACATAATGAATGATTCATGAATTTGATTTGTGAAGGCTCTGTGATTCTTGAGGGTACATGAGTCACAAGTAGATTCATGATAGTAGAAGCATGAGAGTACATGATGTAAGTGAAACACACATGACATGAAGTACCAGATGCTCTCGAGAGGGATAACATCTCGTGAAAAGATCCATGTAGTACCAATCCGTGTTACCAACGTGACAACATCAAGTAAGGTAGTCTAGAGCAAGATATAAGTCCTAACAAGTATGAAATGATCAGAGAATATACTCGCCTGTGATCTGAATGTCTGTGAGAATATACTGTCCGAATCGAGATATCTGACTCCTATTTAGATCAAGACAAGTCAATATGTATACAAGGGATGATAAATAAAGTGTACAATGCATCTACATGATTTCTAGGTCAATCTAGGCCAAAGTCAACTCTTGGTCAACTCTGGTCAACTCTAGTCAACTGTGGTCAAACTATCTATGGTTTGGTCAACAATGGTCAACTAGTCTAGGTTAGTCAATTCTAGGTCATTCTGGGTCAAAGTCAACTCTTGGTCAACTATGGTCAACTACACTAGTCAAACTAGGTCAATCCTAGTCCAAACAAGTCTAATCTAGGTTAAGTCAACTCTTAGGTCTAACCAAGCCTACTCTAGCAATCTAGGATAGCCACAAACACAAGCCAAAAGTAACACACACAAGTATACACATAGATACTATATATATATAACACCTATAGGCTTTTGCCCATAATACAAGTACCACTATAGATATACATATATGCATATTCATGTTATCATCACATATCATGTATGTATATATATATATATATATATATATATATATATATATATTTTGGAACCAGGTAAATTATTTCTAGAATCGCTCCCACTAGGATTCGAACTCCTGACCACTCGGGCCGCATGTATCTCTCTTAACCACTAGGCTAGAGGTCATTTGCTATATATATATATATATATATATATATATATATATATATATATATATACATATATATATTAGAGATAGAAAGGGGGTTATATGAATATGTAATGGTGTCATGGCAAAATGTATGAACATAGTGTGTAGATGTGATAAGTGTCAAGTGTACATAGCAAGGGTGTCAAGTGTGTATACATGGCAGTTTGTATGTGTGTGTATGCATTGAGGCATGGTATAGTGTAGTGTAGCAATGTGTGTCAGGGTGAGTGAAGAGAAGGATGTGTGTGAGTGCGTGGGTAAACAGTGGCATGTGTGCGTGTGTAGGTTAGAGTGTATAGGCATAGGGTAACATACAGGTTTCTGTGTGTTTACAGAGGGTTAGGGGGAAAACAAGGAGTGTGGGTGCATGATCTCAGTTTCCGTTAAGCATTTTCAGTTTCATATGTTGGTAAGTTAACATTCTCCCACGAAAACTCAGTTATATACATGCCATTCACTCTCAGTTAGCAAGTTCAAAACCCAAATCAGTTTTAAAATGAAAACCCAACTCTCATTGTTTAACATATTAACATTGGTAGCTAATGTCACACCCCGACTCGCCGAATCGGTCGTCATCGCCTTGACTCGATATAAATCGATCCCCACGGGTCGGGACGTGATGTCGTGCAAGTCTTTATTAGACTTGCACAAGGCAAGGATGTGCGCTTGGAAATTCCTTTGACACGACGCGTTGAAATTAAACAATACAGAGAGTTGAAGGCATAGAATAGGAAGAAACTTAGCTTTTTATTCATAAACTTGCAAAATATGTGCAAGGTCATTTTTACATTACATATGCCGTTGCGGCTACATCTTTGAAACACAAAAGAAAACTATCGACACGCTCGCCCTGAAATAATCCTCGGCGTTCCATACATTCATGCCCCTTTATACATTTTAAACAAAAGCCTTCGGTCTGAATTGGGCATCAAAATACTTCAAAATAGGAGAGCCTCGTGCCGCCTCCCGTTCTTCAGCTCCAGCTTAGTCTCGAGCTCCTGCAGCACGCTCGTTACCTGGGATGTTGGGGGTTAGCACACTTGCTAGTGGATGGGACGAACCCACTCGTCTAAACCGATGCTGCTTATTAAGGATTCAGGCAATACGAAGTGATCTTTCTATTTAGAACTATATGAGTTGCAGTTCGTATCGAAGGCACATTTTAAACAATAACAACATAACCAATTTTAACCATTCTTACCACGACCGTGCTCCTTTCCTGCACAAGATACGCATAATACTTACCACCTGCACAAGACAATAGGTGAGCATGCAATCTATCCTATATGCGGTCATTGGTGATATCGACACCAAGAAGGATGATTACGTAGCCTTGCGACGCGCCCTCCAGTCCAGGTAGCGAGCCTAACTGGAGGTCTCGCAATGCCTCGCGCCGAAGCACGATTTCCATAATTTTCTCCTAGGCCGATTCGGTCCCAGGGCCCCGGGTACCGTCTCGAGGAAAGCTCACCTTGTGCACAAGTCGTCCTTTGACCATGCGAATGTATGAACAGTTTAATATGTATGAAGTAAATTGCATAGCATAACCATTATCGAATCACATAACCATTCTAACTCGTGCAAGGGTCCCTTCCCCTGAAACCGTACGTTCTGATTTAGCGTCCCGTAGGCACCAAATTCGCCGAGGCATGTTGTACCGCCACCAAGGTTTTCATCATTGTGTTTTGCATGGCATGAATATATTCTGTCTCTTTCTTAGAACTTTATCTTTTCTCTACTTAGTGTAACTTATGGACATAGAGTTAACTTCTCTAGGTTGATACATTATCCCAAGCTCTTGATCTTAGTGGCAAGCATACATCCCGTTGGCATCATCGATTTGAACGTTGAACTTTAAGAATTTAATTGGCAGGAAGGAGTAGAAAAGAAGGGGCCGAAGAACCACCTACCTAAGGAGATTGCGCCGAGAGTAGAAGAACGCTTTGCGACGGTCAAGCGTCAGTTACACGAACTCCTGCAATGGCACGAGCATCGAATTAGAACCCTTCCTTCAATCCTTCCTTCGAAATTCTCAAGGACGCATTCAGAAATCGACGCGAAAGCACACTATCAAATCCACGCAATAATTCGTTCAGAAAGCCAAGAAAACCAATAAAACCAACGGCAGACGGGTTGTGTCGCTCCCTTTAGAGTTCCTTTGCCAAGACGCCGCCTACCGCATCTAGGACTTATTCCAACAGTAGTCGATCCATTAGTTCGAACGGTACTCATATCACTCGTCCAAATCGATTTTATTGATGCCATGGTTTTTGTATACCAAACTCGTCGCCGAGTCAGACTAGCCATCTATGTTCCCGACCATGTCTGACTTGGCTCGAGCCTATTACATAGTGCTTCGCCCCAACGGGAGCGGGGCACTACAGCTAATCAACCCAAGATCTGTTTTAACATTAAAATCAAAACTAAGTTCAGAAAAATGAAGTTCATACATAGGTTCAAACCAAATCAGATTTCACATACATCTATCAAACCCCATTGCATATTAAATCCTAAACCCAGTTAACATCCTCAACTAAAATAAAAAACCAATCAACTCACTATCACAGTTTAAATTTAAAGATCAACTCAGTTTTTATGTGAATCAATCAAACTTAGTTATCCTTTATTCGAACTTAGTATCATAACCAAGTTCAGTTCACTGTTAACAGTTAACATTCGAACTCAGGTAAACATGTAAAACCAAACTAAAACCCACTTATAAATCTCAACATCTACCATTACATCCCAGGTTAACTCATATTAAAATTCATATGCAACATTCAAAACTCTTAAGAACTGGGTGAACATTTCCATTATCAGTAAAAAAATGAAACCTGAGCAAACAACCAAATTATAATTTTGAAAACCCAATTAATTATCAAATTAAGGTGTGCCAGCATGTAGTACAAATGTGTACGTGTCATAGGGATTGTTTTCGTGTCCAAAAACTGGACACGAACGTGTCCATATGAAAACAAACACACAGAGACACGCGTTAATACACTATCTCGTGCAGTGAGGATAGTGACTCGTGGACATGACATGAGGCACGACATATCTCGTGGTCACACCTACTTATAGCCTAGCACTAGGGCTACACACTGGATACAACACGAAGTGTCTACGTCACGTGTCTACGGTGTACGATACGCGTATCAGAACACGAAAACTGTGCGTACGGGTCAGTATAAAACCCGTACACGGCCAATATCGTGTCCGATACGATACGAGGTCATGCGAGACTTGGGGGGTGACCTGTCAGTCACTGCGCCAAGGTACACACCTGTCATGCCCCGATTCTGTAGAATTGATAGTCATCCCCCGGGTATGATGCCGTGCGAACCTAAGTTGCGATCGCATAAGGCATAGTTATAAGGTTATCCGAAACACATCACCAAGTTAGAGTACGCAGAGATAATTAATTGACACATTTAAAATAGAAATAAACTTTTTATTGATAATAGAACTTTATTTACATTGAAGATTACAGACTTAGAACCCCCGATGCGAGGCCCCGGATAGGTCGTTAGGCGGTTCGGAGAAATCCCTTTATATGACGCCGTCTTTGGTCCAACATTAATTCTTCATTGCCTATGTCCTGTTTGATCATGTTAGATCATGCTTACTGCATGTCTATAAATACATGTTAGGCCAGCAAAATATGTTGCAGTACGATACAAGCATAGCAGTATAATATAGGACAATTAGGACAATGCTAAGTTTAAGTAGCAACATGATAGTGAGTATATGAATATTAGTGACATCATTATGTTAAACTTAACTGATTAGCCATATTCAAAAACACAATATAATCATTGGGCCAACACGTATATCCCTGAATCGAACCCGAAGGTCGATATCCATTTCTTTTAGATCTTGTAGTAGTCTGCGGTTAATGGATAGCGAGGCAAGATATTTTTGACTCAGAGCGTCCGCTACAATATTTTCCTTGCCCGGAGTGTAGTCGATCGTCAAGTCATAGTCTTTGATCAGTTTGAGCCAGCGCCTCTGTCGCAAGTTTAATTCCTTCTGGGTGAAGAGATACTTGAGGCTCTTGTGGTCGGTATAGATCGCGCACGCCACGCCATATAGATAGTGACGCCACAATTTCAACGCGAACGCAATCACCGCTAACTCCAAGTCGTGCGTAGGATAGTTCTTCTCGTATGGCTTCAACTGTCTGGAGGCGAAGGATATCACCTTATTTTGCTGTATGAGCACACATCCCAAGCCCTGGCCTGAAGCATCGCTGAATATCTGAAAACCCTCTGGCCCGTCTGGAAGTGCGAGTATAGGTGCCAAAATTAGTCACTATTTTAGCTCCTGGAAGGAAGCTTCACAGTCATCCGACCACTCATACACGACTCCCTTTTGAGTGAGACGAGTCAATGGCGATGCAGTCTTCGTGAAGTCTTTCACGAAGCGTCGATAGTATCCCTCCAAACCAAGAAAACTTCGAATCTTACTAGCAGACGCAGGCCGCTTCCAATCAGCAATAGCTTCCACTTTCTTCGGATCGACTGTAATGCCTTCGGACTAAATAATGTGACCAAGAAAAGATACACTGCTTAGCCAAAATTTGCACTTACTCTATTTTGTATATAACTCATTCTCTCGAAGTGTCTGGAGCATGGTCCGTAGATGTTCTGCATGCTGCGCCCTGTCCTTCGAGTAGACGAGAATATCGTCAATAAAGACTACCACAAATTTATCAAGAAAGGGTCGAAATACCCGATTCATTAGATCTATGAAAGCGGCAGGGGCGTTCGTCAGGCCGAATGGCATCACCAAGAACTCGTAGTGGCCATACCGAGTATGATAGGCTGACTTTTGCACATCGTCTGACTTGATCTTGAGTTGATGATAGCCTGAGCGGAGATCAATCTTCGAAAATACTGAGGTGCCTTGCAGCTGATCGAATAAGTCATCTATGCGGGGCAATGGGTACTTGTTCCGGATGGTGGCCTTGTTCAGCTCTCGGTAATCGACGCACAGACGCATGGACCCATCCTTTTTCTTCACGAACAACACGGGCGCTCTCCACGGTGAAACACTAGGCCAAATAAATCCTCTATCGAGTAACTCTTGTAACTGGACCTTGAGTTCTTTCAGCTCGGCGGGGGCCATTCTATACGGGGCCTTGGAAATCGGTCGAGTATCGGGAAATGTATTGATGCTGAACTCGACTTCTCGGTTGGGGGGCATGCCGGATAGCTCGTCCGAGAACACATCGGGGAATTCAGCCACAACGTTGGTCTGACGCGCGTTTACACCATCCTGTCGCATGTCTCGGATGGACGCCAAATAGCCTTCGCACTCAGAATGCAGCATCCTCCGAGCAAAAATTGTCGAGATCAGCATGCAGGTCGACGACGCCTCACCACATAAAAAGCAAAATTCAGGCACTCCTGGTATGCGAAAGGTGACTGTCTTTTCGGTGCAGTTTATGGTTGCGTTGCATGGCCCGAGCCAATCCATTCCCAGAATGATGTCAAAGTCTTTCATGTCTAGAACTATCACGTCAAGACCGATCTTTTGATCGTCGATACAGATAATCCCGTCGGCGCAGGCTAAGTTTAAGATTATTGGTGTGCCCGAGGGTGTACTTACACTAAGGTCGAGATCTAATGATATTACAAGAAATTTGTGCTCGGCGGTAAAGTTCGCCGATATAAAACTATGCGAAGTGTCTGAATCAAATCACACACGAGCAGGCATATCATTGAAATTTAGTATACCTGACACTACTGTATTTGATGCCAGCGCTTCGTCTAGAGTCATGGCGTAGACGCGGCCCTGAGTGTTGGGGCGACAGTCTTGGCCATTTTGTGGTACGGGTTGAGTGGACGGAGGAGGTCGGGACGCATGTCCTCGATTCTCTTAGCGGTGTTGTTGTTGTGGTACATTAGGATGATTTGATCTACGGGCCATGCAATCTTTCTTTCGGTGACCCTTCTGTCCGCAAACGGAGTATCCCCCTTCGAGGACAAAGCACTTTCTCGCCTCATGCCAAAAGGAATTTCACTTGGCACATCACGATGATAGGTTATGTCCCTGGTAACAACCATGGTTCGGACGCTTTGACGCGTGATTGTTGCCTCCAGTATAGCTAGGACGTTTGTGATTGGAGTGACGCACATCGTCGGCAGCAATGAAAGGGTATTCGCTCTCAAGGCGAAGAGCGTGATTCAGAGCCTCGCCCATGGTCTTGTACTCCAGGACCCCAACATGCACACCGATAGAGCGTCGCAGACATACTTCGAACTGTCACATACGGCACTCCTCTATAGGTAGAAATGCACTAGCGAATTTGGACAACTTGTTGAATTCTGCGGCGTACTGTTCTACTGTCCGGTTCCCTTGCCTCAATTGCATGAATTCATTCTCCTTCGCTTGACAAACGGCTGACGGAAGTTACTCGACTTCAAAAGCTTTATGGAACGTGGCCCAAAAGATCGGCGTTGTGTTGTTGTCGCGTCGGATCGCTCACTTGTGCACGGCCCACCAGTCGTGCACGTTCAACCGTAGTTGAAGTTGTGCGCAGGCGACTTGCTTTGTTTCTTCAATGCCAAGGAGCTCGAAGTGATCTTCCAGCTCTTCCAACCAGTCGATTGCCATGAAAGGGCCTTCGATACCGCTGAAGAAAGTACGGCACGCTTTCTTGAACTCTGACACTTTAAAGTTGTACTTTTTTGGTGCCGCTGGTTGACGCTCGGGCTCCTCCGTGTCGAATTCAATAGGTTGGACCGTCGGTACGGTGACAGTAGGTGTGTGACGGCAGGCGCAGTGGCAGAATTTTCGTTATCCATAATTGTCTGGACGATCTACTGCAGAGTATCTATTTGCTTTTGTTGCAGCTTAGCTTGTGCGTCGAAGCGAGCTTCGAACTGGACCTGTTCTGCCTCGGTCTGATCATGTCGGTTCTCGGTATATTTTTGTTGTGCCTCTATCATGCGCAGCATCCTTTCGATGGTACTGTTAGAAGGTCCGGCCTGCGAACGATGCGAACTACTAGAGCCGCTAGAAGCGCTCTGCTCTTGCTCGGCCGTAGGTTCCGGCACTTCTGTAATACGAAGGCAAACGCATCAGTCATAATTTATTATGGACTCATTGTATGGAACAACTTATCTTATCGATGCGAGGTCAAAGGTTTGAAACTCTAGACGCGAGGCCAAAGGATGTAAAGCCGTGCTCTGATACCATTATGTCACGCCCCGATTCCGTAGAATCGATAGTCGTCCCCCGGGCGTGATGCCGTGCGAACCTAAGTTGCGATCGCACAAGGCATAGTCATAAGGTTATCCGAAACACAACATCAAGTTAGAGTACGCAGAGATAATTGATTGACACATTTGAAATAGAAGTAAACTTTTCATTGATAATAAAACTTCATTTATATTGACTCTATTACAATCATTATCGTGCGGGCTACAACATGACTCACTTACAAAATAAACTCTGATGGGATAGTCGTTTCATATATTACATCTCCCTTTTTACAAGCAAAATAGTTACACTTTCCACCTGCGATCGAGGGAAGCCGATTCGCCATTTGTCTTCTTTTGTACTGAGTGTGGAGTCTTCAAAAGGAATTCAGAAACAAGCCTTTACACGGAGGAGGCTTCAAAAGTGTCTACGCCGTCTTGAGATTTAAGCGGCACGTCCTTCGTGGTTCGGGGTACCTGCGTGGAGAGCGAGGATCAGTACATTACACTTTGTACCGGTACGTGGCTATTTAAGTTCCAAGCTCTCATTTGGTTGAAGAGTTTATATGACTTAACGTATGAATGTTTCTAACCATCCTAATGAGTTTCAACAAGCAATAAAATTTACGTTGAAACTTACCCGCGGCGGACCGCGTCACGCCTTATGAAACTTACCATGTTCTTCCCTGTCAATTGTCATCATTTTCATACCAAGTGCAATATCACGTGTGATTGGTCACTGGCATCACAAGCCATCCTGGACGTATAGCTTTGTTAATCGGGGTCCTTTCAACGCAAGTAGCTAGCTCCGTTGCAAGTCCCCGCTTAACCTGTGTTGAAATCTTATGCACGACTATACCCTGTTTCCTCCTAGGCCAAAACGGTCTCGTGGCCCCGGGTTCCCACTCGAGTAAACTATCTCCTTGTCGACAAGTTGTCTATAACAGTGCAAAGACATATTTTTCTTTTTGTTATTAAGACATAGCCTACATTCTCTTTGAAAATTCATTCATTTTCCCGTATTCGTGCCCTTGCATTTATCCTGTCATTCGCAACAACATTATCGATTTACCTAGGAAGGGGGGTCGAGAAGAGAAGGGTCAGCCACTCACCTTGAGTTTGCTTTGAGACGAGAGAACTTGTTGGTCGCACTAGACGTCGCCTACGCGATTACCTGAAATCGCACAAGCAACCGATTAGAATACTATATTATTCAAGAAATATGATAGAAAATGTGAGTTCGAAATGCAAGCCAAAAAAACTATTGAAAACATTCACGAAAATGCATTCAAAAAACCGAGGCCAAAACCAACGCAAGCGGCGTAAAAAGCAGAGCAACGGGAGGTCTCTCCTGACTCAGCCGTAGAGTCAATCCTCGAGGCGCAACCCACTGAATATGGGACTTGGTTCCGAAGAAGCCATTCCATAACGAGGAATGGATCTTAATTCAACCGTTCCCGTTCAATCGATTCGATCGATCCCGACCGAGTCGATAGCGACAGTATTCCTTTTTCGTGCACCCCGTGGACGGAGAACTGGGCACGATGTAGGGACGGGGCACTACAACACCAAGTTTTGCATGTCAAAATGCCGTATTCAGAGAGAATTAGGACACGGGTAGCAGGACACAGTGCACGGGCTCGTGCTGCGTGTTTGTGCCCAATTTGGATACGAACACGACACGAAAACAAGCTCAATGATACATGAAATCAAACACCACATATAGATCTACAAATTTTTTTGATTAGTTTTTGAAAATACGAACAAAAGTTTTATTGAAGCATTTCATCAAACACATGCACACATACTCCGATACGTGTCCGATACGGATACGAAATAGATACTATTTCCTACCAAACTTGGGCTACACCTAGGGAAACCCTAAATGAATGCATCTATGGAAAGAAACTGAAATTTAAATTGTTTTTATGGCAATTACCTATTGAGTGTCAAACTCAAGAAAAAATCCCAAAAATGAAGGATCCCACTTGCAACTCCCAAGTCTCAAATCTCACCAAAGCTGAGATTACACACTACCAACAGTAAATAGGCATGGATTAGATCCTATTGCAAAAGACTAGGGTTAAAAAGAAAGAGAAATGAATAAAATAGGAAGAGTTGAAGAATGGACAAACCTCTTTCTTGCCAAATGTAGAAATAATGTAAAAAGAGGCAAGAACAATGAAGAGGCATTAAATAGGGGGGATGGCTATGATGGCTGTAGGAATAATTAGGGTTGGAGTTTTACAAGGTTAGATTAGTGGCTAAGGCTTCTCCACACAAATCTAGCCAATCTAAGGGCTCACATCTAAAGTAATCTTTCTTAACATTAGCCTAAAATATCCTACTAACATAATATCTAGATATTAGTCTAACTTGGCCACTAAGTCTCTAACCCTCTAACTAAACCTCCATGAACATCGTTATCATCTAGGTTAGGTCAAAACTAGGCTAGACTCTAATAAAATAATTAGTACCATAATAATCAATCAAAATTTATTTTCACCAAATAAGTCAAAAATGACCAAAATATCCCTCGGCTAAAAAGTTACAATTAGTCATCCTAATCACATGGTTAGGCCTCCTTGGTCATGGTTAGTCTCTAGGTCATGCAGTCTCTAGGATTTCACTAGCAGCACATCAAAATCACAAGTCATGGTTTTAAATAATTTTAAATTGATTAAAAATCACCATAAATCATATCATGATTTAAATAACATTATTAAATAAAAAAATACAAAAGTTCAAAATTATCCTCATTTTAGAAAACTGGGTGTTACAAAAGGAGAGCTTCCTCCAAGTCCTGAGGAACTGCTTTCCCAATTCTTCCACAAATGCAAAAATAAATAGAAACTTGAAACACACTAGCATTATTGAACAACTCTTCTAGTCAAACAAATGGAAAATCAATACATGACAAGTTCAAAATGTGCTAAAGTTCAAACAATATCCAAAATCAATAGGTCCTTTTCAGAGTTTGTATAAAGCCAAACGATGATTTTTTTTACTTAGTTTGAGTTTTTGTCTAAAGGTCAAAGCATATCCAACACCAATAGGTCCTCTTCAAAATGTGCTACAATTCAAACCAACATTCAGTTACTTGAGAAGAGAAGACTAGAAGTATGACATGGAAGGAGCATAAACTTCATTCTCTTTCATTTGACATACAATCTACATCTCATATACCTTATAATATACAAATACTAATTCAGCATAAAGAAGTCTCGACTAAAAAGTTCTCAAGTACATTAATGGATGCAGCTATGTACAAGTTGCAGGAGCTGACCATGAAGTAAATCCATAAATTGATGGAGAAATCTGTAGAAAAGACTATAATTCATGGCAAAATGAATGGGAGTTTGAGTAGTTTTGTGACAGTATAAACATAGGAGATGATGCATACTAAGTCCTGGCTGAGTGTTTCAGTAAGAAATTTTGTTGTTCCACGAAATACAAGAGTCAAGATCCCATGGAATATCAACAAAAGCCAAGAGTCAATACTGACTCCAAACCAAACCTTAAGAGGAAGTGCTTTAAACAAAACATATTTATATGAATTGTCAATACAAGCTCCAAAAAACTTTGGCCAATACCAAAGTGTGAACCAAACCACATAAACTGCGAGAACTAAACAGCTCCAGACAGAAGACGCCATACTACATCTATTCTAATATATATTATGGAGGTTCATATCAACAGAATCTCCCCTATCGGAACTATCATTCAGCCACCAAGTTAAAAATGCCTAATTAATTAGCAATGAATTTGAACTATTGAATTGAGTACTCTAAAGCGTTTGTCCCAAACAAGAACAAAATTGTATAATTAATGCAATTTATAGGAGGCAGTAAATATATACCTAAGGGATGTTAATTCGGCCCAACACAAATAGGTGTCAATCAACTACAAGCTAACTGCAGGGAGAAGGAAACATTAGCTACTATGGTAGAAAAGAAAGTTTCTTTAATCAAATTTGTCTGCACAATATTATCACAAAACAAATTCTTGTATATCAAAGGAAAATTAAGAAGAAATATTATCACTACCCTTGAGAATTTCTAGTTACATAAGGGCAATGTACTCTAATCTATTTAGAGTTGTATATCATAGACAAATTTGAAGAAAACATTAGCACTTCAATATGTAATGCGTGTTGGAGTTTGTCAATAGAGGAATCTATCAGACACTGAAAAAATATTAGCACTTCAATGTGTGCAAAATATTATATTGGTTTTCTAAACAGCAGCAGTAATGATCGCTTTTCCTGCTCAAATCCATCTATCTGTATAAGAGAATCCAACTTGATTGTGTCATTTAACATATATTCAAAGAAACAGATAAAAAAGGGTAACAGATCTTCAAGAGAATAACATAACCAACCCCCAAAACCCAACACCTACTCAGCCCGAGCACAGTGGGACACGACTCTAACAGTATTATGGGAAAATGAGTACGAACTACAGCACAAATACATATCTGGTCCACTTTTTCTAAGAATAGATAAGTTTGAAAAGTTTAACTAATTCAACTGATACAACACGATCATTTCAGACTGAAAATGACTGCATTTTTTTCGTCTTCATCATTTCTAGAGATATGGAGGTGGTGAATTTGAGCACACAAAGTGACAAAGAAAAAAACAAATTGGGAAGAGAAATAGTGAGGAACAACAATAATAAGCAAGAGGGACACTTGCAGCAAGCAATTTTAGTTCAAATAGGACCCCACTTCTATCTATAATAGCACCGCAACTTTTCTAGTTGTCCTGCCCTATTTGGATTTTTGAATAGCCATATTCGTGGACATCAAGAATGAATCCAGATAAGATCAGGTTCAAAGAATTAATATTATAATGTGAACTACACCTCTCCAAGTAACACTTTTTTCTTCTTCCCTTTTTCCTTTGAGATGAACATTGACAACCAAAAAGTTTATAAATTTAGCGAGGAAGAAAGCCCATAGAAACTCAAAAGCCAAACTAAGAATTTATTGCTTCAACCTAAAAAGAGTTGATTATAGAAAAACAAAGGAATGCTCCCAAAAGAAACTAGTCTATATACTCTCAATTCACCCATAGGAGCCGATGCCTCCTTAGAAAGGGAAAAGAATAGGAACTGTAACCAGTAACCAATTGGCGAGCTTTCAATAATAAGATAACAATGGTAAAACACACATTTGTGCTTAGTTTCTAGATCCTACAGTTGTACTATTTGTTGCTTAAAGTATAATCTATAAATTGTTGTTTCTTGTTTCTACCTCCTAGCTACCTGCTTTGTGTGCTAAAGTCATTGTTAGGGAGAAATTTACGTAATAAAAATGTACATGATGTGCATTTATGCTTTAGTTACTCGCTCTTGTACTTTGCTCCCGTGAACTCAGAATCTTAGTTGAGAAAGAATCCTTGTACTGATGAAAGCTTATATTTTGTTGAAGAAGATTCCTTGTTCCTATGAAACCTCAAATGTCAATTAAGGAAGAATCTTTTTACTGACAGATTGTTTCACATTCCTTTGGATCCTTCTCCAAAATTTTGTTGTTTTTGTTAAAGACCCTACTTGATGTTGCAGCAATAAGTTAAGGAATTGGAGGAACTTGATCCCTCATAGTAACAACACTAGATAGAATGGATAAGGACTTTGGTAGTACAAAGTTTGATACACATTTATGGTAGAAAAAATCTTTGATAAAAAACACAATTGAAGCTTGTTACAATAAAAAAAATACTTTCCACAAAGTTCATTTAGATATATTTTTCTAGGATGCGAGTAAACAATACCTGTCTGGGCATATAATGTTCGTTTCTACTATTTGCATGCCATCGATACTCAGCAAGTACATACTTTGATACTTGGTTATACAATTCAACATAGGAGCCAACCATCCTTATGAGTTATGCATTTGAAATTGTTCAAAAGATTTTGGGCACATAATGTTCTCAACAGATAATATAGACACAACTTAAATGATAGAGGGTTCATACTATCTAAGCTGTAGATATGAAAAGGTTCAAAGAGGAATAGTCCTTAATTGTTCTCTAGTTTATTATAATTCTTCACTATATGCTATAAATCATGCCCAGACAGGAAGTACGATTTAGTATTGGTCAATATCACTATCAATTGCATGATACCAAGTAAATATAACGTATTTCTCATAGCTGGAAAAAAATTAAGTATGTATTTTTATGCAGTACCATATTGCAGTAATAATGAAACCATAACATCTATTCTAGAGGCAAAAAGCAAGTCCTACAATATATGATACAATCATATTGGACCAAAAGCACCACCATAGAGAATTGAGTTGGATTTATATTATTAAGTTTGTGTTGTATATTACAAGAACATTATTGAGCTTGTTCAACATGTTATGCTTCAACAAGTGGCATACTCTACAACGTCCAAGGCCGGTGCAATCTTATTAGGAACATATTGCCTAAACCCCTATATTTTATTTTAATTATTATAGTAATTTAAAAAGTTTGTTATACCTATTTCTATATTAAACCAGTAGTTTTCTTTCTAGTTAATATATATGTATATATGCTTGTATATTATACTATCATAAAAGTAGTCCACAATATAGTTGGGAATTTAGATATATTTTTCTTCTTTATATTTTTAGAAATTTCTTTTGGCATTTTAACCTATTTATTTCACTAGCTAATGTTATATATATATATATATATATATATATATATATATATATATATATACACATATATATATATATATATATATATATGTGAAAAAAAGAGTATAATGCTGCTACAGTACTTGGAGTTCCCCCGACCCCAAATCCAGTACGTTGAGTAGCAGACTCAAGGATTTCAAAATTTTGAAATGACCTCAATCTTTCACCAAATTTAATCAAATTTTTTTGATCGATCCAAATAGGATTGTCTACTGTATAAACGTCTCAATTCTAATCTAAACCCAATAGGAAATTCAAATTAAATTTTGTTTAAATCCGAGTATATGAACTCGAACCCATCGGATAGAAACCTTCGAAACCTAAAATTTTTTCTTCTGTGAGCTTTGCGCAACGACCCCGAGCACACCATAACCTGGGCGAACATCCCCAGACCGCCGTCGACCACTGCGGAGATACCGGAGCACCGCCGCCGTCGATCTCTGCAACAGAGAGTTCTTTATTTTGGTTCAGAACCGATTCCCAGGTACTCCCCTTTTTGATTTAATTTTCCCTTATATACAAGATTGTTTTTGACTCTGCGAAGTTCCCTAGGAAGCCTATGTAACCGCCTATGAACCCCTCCAAAGGGATTTTAGCATAACCTTGTAGTTTGAGCGAAAACTCGCCTCGAAGTTGACAACTTTTTGCTCACAAAATAGAGCATGAGGGCAGTTTAAACCCTCAACTTGGAAACCAAATGATGGACTGAATATTAGGATTTTCGAAAAACTAATTAAAAACAGAGGAAGACAACATATACGAGAGTAGAACCCAACTCTTAGAACTTAATTTAGTTAATTAGGTAGAAAGTTATTTGGTTACAAAGTTTAAGAAAAACCATGTTTTAAAACTGTAGAAATTAGAAAACTTTTTCCGATACAGCGTGCGCCCCGACAAACCAGGCGACGTGGTCGCACACTATATGCATCGAATGGCGCGTATGTATTTTGCCGATGTATGGAAACTGACAGGGCTCAATTTTGTTGCGTGTGGGTGACGAAATCAGTACGTATCCGTCAAGATACCCTCATATCTACTTTTTGCAAACTTGACCATAACTTCATGCATGTTCGGGGAATTAGCACGAAACTTGTGCCAGTAGAACCACATCGATTTTCTGGTCCTGTATGCCAAGTTTGGTCCAATTCTGAGAAAGTTGATCGGAATACAAAATTTGACGGGCCCGCGACCCGATCCGACGGGCGAAATTGTGTACGACTCATCGAAATCCAAAATTGGACATACCATTGGGTTCGTCTCCTCAAAACGGATTCGTAGACATGTAGTTTGACAAATTTAGAGATCGTAGACATTGGTACGCGTTTCGGTGCAAAGCGGATCCAACGGCGGATATCGTTTTGACCCAAAATTATGATTTTGCCCCAGTTTCGGAATTTGACTTTCGGACAGGCATTTTCTAGAGATATCTTTTACACAGAAAACGTTTTTGATGTTTGTTTCAGCATTCGGAGTCATCTGTGAATTATGCGTTTTTTGGTGCTGCCGCTTGCGACTGTTGGATTGCCTTCCTCGTACCACAGACAAGTATACCTTGCCATAGAGTCTATTGTGCTCATTTATTTTCAGTATATTTTATTATTGCATATTTCTTTCTCTTATTTGTCATTTTGTTTATATTGTGCGTCCAAGTCACACTTGGGTGCAGGCGACTAGATTTAGTCGTTTAGGTTAGTTTATACTTTTTTATGCATATCGACCTAGTGTTAGACGACCACCTTATGAGTGTGGGATATTTTCATATCTTCTATGGCCTTAACACATGTGTATCACGTGATGAGTGAGTTCATATAGGACACATACCTGCATACTCGACTGGCCATCGATACGTATAGGTCGTGCGACGGATAGTAGGTAACTGTTATTAGTGTGTCTAATTAGAAGCCATAGCAGTTGCCAACTGGATAGGTTGTGGATACATCTTAGACAGGAGCATTGGGTGGAGGGGATAGCTACAAGCGTAGGGGCTACATTTATATTTTTACACACATTTATGGGCCGATAGTGACTCGTATGAGCGCTACTTTCTGCCCCTGGCCGATAGCGACTCGGATGAGTGCTACTTACTGCCATTCATTATTTCCTCTGCTGATCCTACATCCCCTGCGTAGAATGTTGTCCTCAAAGCGCATCTCACATAGACGGTTAGGAGATCCTGTAGTATCATAGTTGCATGTTTGCATATTCTGTTATTTTGGCATATTTTTCTGTATCTTGTTACGTCCCTCTGAGGACCTGGTGACCTCTCTAGGATTAGACGAGCAGGACTATCCATAGGAGTACGGAGCAGCTTTGGATCCTTCTTACGTCGATGACGAGGCAACTCTCGCTGATATTTAGTTTTTATTATTATCTGAGACTATGTAGTGGACATCTTTTTATCTTCATCTTTCTATTTTGAGGAGGTTGGACTCCATCTAGTTGAGACTATTTTTCATAGCTGTTTGGAGTGGGTATATCCACCCGACTATCTCTTAACTTCTTTTATTATTGAGACTTATTATTCATTCTGTGTTGAGCTGTGGATGATATATAGTTATTTATATTGTGGCTTATCATGTTATATTATTTACAACTTATGTACAAATACGAGGATACCACATATTGGTGTATTCTTCATATACGTGCAGTTGGCATGCTGACGTACTTAGTCCTATGTATTATGGGACTGGGGCGTTACATATTTTTGTGGTAGCCCATGCAGGTCATATAATATTGTTGGGTTACATGACTGTGCCCAACAAGCCTGCATATAGGAGTAGGATATAGAATCTCATCCACATATTAATACCTTTCTTGATCTCTTCTCAACTTTTTATTTGACTGCTTGATTGCATCCAGTTTGATTTTGTTCTAACCAAAACTCTAATTTTTGTGCCAATATAGGATGAATCTTCGTAGTGGACGCGCTACCCCTCTCGTTATTACTGATGGGTGCTCAATAACTCAAGAGGGACCAGTTGGTCAGCCACCCCTAGCCATGTCCCCTACCACTCCAGCACTATCCGGACCAGCCTTGCAGCCTGTGATGACACCACCCACTACTCCGCAGCGAGCCCCAACACCCCAAGTGGGACAGACATGCCCCGAAAATCCTGCAGCTCAAGAAGAGTCCCTCCACCTCCGCTACCCTATCTACCTCAGTTTCTAGCCCATTTTCCATCCCCATATCTACCACCATATCCACCGCAGTAGCCTCCACAGTATCCACCATCATATCTACCACAGCAGCCCCTACCATATCCACCATAATATCTACCACCATATCCGTCCTAGTATCCTCCACAATATCCACCTCAGTATCCTCCATCATACCTACCACGGTATCCCCTTCCGTATCCTTCATATCCTCCACAATACGGGCCTCAGGGTGTCCCACAGTTTATAACCCAGATGCCATATATGCCCCCACAGTAGTCCGTGCCTCAGGCTGGTGGGACTTCTACAGACCAGATCCTCTAAGGCTTAGTACAGGCCCAGATGCAGCAGAACGAGAACATTAGGAGGAGTTTGGAGACAGCACGGACCCGAGCACCCTAAGCCTCTGTAGGCTCTATCGAGGAAGTCTGCAACATGAATCCTCCACACTTCAAAGGCACTGAAGACATCATCGGAATCACCAATTGGCTGGTTAAGATAGAAAATCTCTTGAAGACTTCGGAGTTATCCGCAGATCTATGGATGACAGCAGTGAAGTTACAGTTGGAAGAAAATGCTTACTATTGGTGGGCCGCAGAGGAGAGACGGCTAGGAGTTGATAAGTCATGGAAGGAATTCAAAAGGCTGTTCAATAAGAAGTTTTCTCTGACACTGCCAAGGATGCACTGTATGACCAGTTTCTACACTTAGAGCAGGGGAGTATGACAGTTGATGAGTACGACGCCGAGTTTAGTCGGTCGAGTCATTTTGTACCGGGGTTGGTTACGACGGAGCTGGAGAAAGCCAAAAGATTTCATAGAGTTGCAAAGATACACCAACTCCGAGTCGAGGGTCTCCCAAGTAGCTGTTCTGGCAGAGGCTAGAACTCAAGAGGCCATAAGCAAGAAGGCACACCGACGAGCTACTTCGACCATGGGATCAGCTAAGACTACTATAGGAGGGCCAGTGAGACGTCCTCCCTCACACCAGTATCACCACAGGACAGGGACATACCAGGCACAAGAGAAGGCCACTTGCCATTTTTGTGGCAAAGTTGGTCATGTTCAGAGAGACTGTCGATGACAACTGGGACATTGCCTAGCTTGCGGATCGAGTCAGCACCAGGCTAGAGATTGCTCATTTCAGAGGACCACTCCACAGAACCAGCACCAGATACAGAGGCTAGCGATTACGGGACCAGAAGTACTACGACCACCTTTACCCCCTCAGGCAACCCAATTTCAACAGGCTAGCGCACAAACGGGTAATCAAAGGGTTGGGAAGGCTTTTGCACTAGCTACAGAAGAGATAGAACCAGAGGTGGACGTTATAGCAGATATAGTTTTAGTTGCATCATTTCCTGCCATTACATTATTTGACACTAGAGCCACCCATTCATTCATGGCCACTAGCTTTGCCACTAGACACAGCATATCCATGTCATCTTTACCTAAAAATATTAGAATCCTCACTAGAGGAGGAGTTGTACCTGTTAGAGGTGTTTGTAGAGATTGTTCTGTAGTGATAAGTGGTAGAGAGATGAAGGCATGACTTCTTTTATTCCCTATGTCGACATTCGACATGGTTCTTGGAATGGACTGGTTGAGCTAGCATTTCGCTCTCATAGACTGCCATAAGGAAAGTATTGTCTTTAGACCACCGAATGCAACGGAGTTCGAGTTCACCAAGGAAGAAGCCTTGAGAAGCGATGCACCAGCATTGGGGACTGACATGATGATGTAGGACACCCCTTAGCACCCTGTTATCACTGAGTTTGAGGATGTGTTCCTCGAGGAATTGCCAGGACTGCCACCTGGCCGAGATATTGAGTTTTCTATAGAGCTTATTCCCGGAGTCGAGCCTATTTCATCTCGAGTATATCGACTAGCACCCAAGGAGTTGGTAGAGATGAAGACACATATTGACAACTTATTGGGAAAAGGCTTTATTCGTGCTAGTACGTCCCCATGGGGAGCACCTGTTCTTTTTGTGCCTAAGAAAGATGGGATAGTACGCATGTGCATCGACTACAGAGCCTTGAATGTAATGACGGTGAAGAATAAGTACCCCTTGCCACGTATAGACGATCTATTCGACCAGTTGAGTGGGTCCAAAGTATTCTCGAAGATCGACTTACGATCGGGCTATCACCAACTGAAGGTTCGGAAGAAAGATATTCTGAAGACGGCATTTCGATCGAGGTATGGATACTACGAGTTCTTGGTCATGCCTTTCGGTTTGACCAACGCTCCTGCAGTCTTCATGAATTTAATAAACAAGATCTTTCACAAGTGCTTGGACAAATTTGTAGTCGTCTTTATAGATGATATCTTGATTTACTCCAAGAGCCAAGAGGAGCATGAGCAGCATCTACGGATTATTTTTGAAACATTGAAGATTGAGCGACTTTACATGAAGATTAGCAAGTGTGATTTCTTTCTCAAGGAAGTATCATTTCTTGGATACATCGTTACTGGAGATGGCATATCAGTAGATCCGGAGAAGATCACAACAGTCAACGCATGGCCCGCTCCTACATCAGCTTCTGAGGTGAGAAATTTTCTTGGACTTATGGGATATTACCGAAGGTTCGTAGAAGATTTCTCTTGAATAGTAGGGCCTATGACTCGACTAACTTGCAAGGATCAGGAGTTTTTATGGACAGATGAATGTCAAGCCGCTTTTGACGAGTTGAAGAAGCGCTTGACCACTGTACCCATCTTGACACTACCATCGGGCCCGAGAGGATTCGTGATCTACAGCGATGCATCCGGAAAGGGATTAGGATGCATGTTGATACAGCATGGTCATGTAGTAGCATATGCATCAAGACAGTTGAGGGTGCATGAGAAGAATTATCCAACCCACGATCTAGAGCTTGCAGCGGTTATCTTTGCTTTGAAGCTATGGAGACACTACTTGTACGGTGAAAAGGTTGATATCTATACTGATCATAAGAGCCTCAAGTATGTGTTCACAAAAAAAGAGTTGAATATGCGACAACGACGTTAGTCGGAGTCAATGAAAGATTACGAGATTAAGCTACATTATCATCCGGGCAAGACTAATGTCATGGCAGATGCATTAAGCCGTAAGCCCATGGCACACTTCTTGACTATACAGAAGGAGTTGATTAGAGACTTACAACAGCTTGGTATTGAGGTAGTATTGTTGACACAAAGTCACAGTCAACCAAATATTGACAATATTGACTAAATAATATCTGTAATAATTCAATACGACACACGACGTCTGCATTAAGATCAAGACAGAAGACAGCTCAGCTTCCGTGTCTCAGTTGATTCAAGTATGTATTTTACACTTTCTTTGAGTCTAGACTAATGTAATCTGAGTCATGCTGAGCTCTTGAAACTTAGACTATAGCCTACCCAAAAATCCTAAAGCTCCACCAAACCAGAAATTCCCAAATGGTCCCCTTTGAACCACTCTGTGCTCTGGAGACAGAGTTCGGGCCGAACTCTGCCTCCACACAGAGTTCGGGACGAACTCTGTCCCCTAGAAATCAGGAATCCTAATTTTAGGGTTAGTTGGTTGCTAGTTGTCCAACGGCCAAATATTTGAATTTTCCTACCCGAATTCTGGCCGAATTCTGCCTATAAAAACACTATAAATAGGGCATAAATTCTCTCATTCCAATCCATCCAATCTTCTCTTCTCTTCTCTCTTATAAGCTCAAATAAGCCATATCCTTCCCATCTACTAGCCACAAGCCTCCTAAGTCTCGAGTTCTCAGCATCTCTCAGTTAGGATTCTTGTGCAAGAGTCGAAGAAGTCGCTTGGACAATTCCAAGCAAATTGCCACTGCGATCCTCTGTTAGAAGTTGACGTGCTCTTCTGAAGTAAAGGCACGGTTGTAAACTACTATTTCACAAATAGTGGATTTGAATACTGAGCTAGAGTTCTCAGGCCTGGACTAGTCCTCCACGAGGGAAACCAGGTTAAAATTGCTGTGTTTGCGTATGCTCTTTTTGCTCTCTATTTATTTTCCGCACTTTACTCTGATTATTTATTGTTGGTGAAAGAGTTATTTTTAATTGGTCATTTTTCTATATATACTCTATTCACCCCCCTCTAGAGTTGCCAAACTGTTCTTCAATTGGTATCAGAGCTCTGTTCTCTTTATAAGGACTAACATCCTAAGAGCTGATCCATGGCAACCACACAATCCTTGATTTCCAATCATGGTGAAGGTCAGTCCACTCATAGGCCTCCCCTATTTGATGGAACTAACTATACATATTGGAAAACAAGGATGAGCTTCTATCTTAAGTCTCTAGACTTTGAGCTGTGGACTGTCGTCACTGACGGTTACAAAAAGCCCGTCAGGATAGTTGTCGATGGTGACCTCATTGAAAAACCACACGACAAATATTCTGTCGAGGAGAAGAAACAGGCAAGTCTAGATGCTAGGGCTATTAATGCTTTATTCTGTGCTATAGACAGGAATGAATTCAACAGGGTCTCCACATGCACCACTGCTCATGAAGTATGGAGACTTCTAGAAGTGACACATGAGGGAACCACACAAGTCAAGGAATCTAAAATAAGCCGTCTCACTCAAGAATACGAAGCCTTCAAGATGAAGCCAAATGAGACGATCACTCAAATGTTTACAAGATTCCTCGACATCATCAATCCTCTATCCTCGCTTGGTAAGCAGTACTCAAACCACGAGAAGATTCGTAAGTTACTCAGAGGGTTGCCAAAGATTTGGAACCCTAAGGTGACGGCCATCATAGAAGGAAACGATCTCACATCAATGTCAATGGAGACCTTGATGGGTAAGCTTATGACTCACGAGCTTGACCTCAAGGACTTTGAAGAGCCTGCTCCGAAGACCAGGGAGATCGCACTCAAAGCTCATCGACGAAGGGCTGATCACGATGAGACCAAAGACGATAACTCGGATGATGAAGACCAAGCTCTCATGGTTCGCAACTTCAGAAAATTCCTTCGCTTCAATCGAAGGAAGAAGGATTCACAAGAAGATGATGAAGAAGAGCCAACCTGTTACGGTTACAAGAAGACTGGACATGTCCGAAAAGACTGCCCATTCTTGAAGAAGAGCAACCGCTATAAGAAGCCATACAAAAAGAACTCATCAAAGAAATATGCCAACACAGGAATTTGGTATGAAAGTGAAACGAGTGACTCCGAGGAAGAAAAGGACTCTCCTCAAGATACAGCAAATGTGTGCCTAATGGCAACTTCCAACAAGGTATCTAACGAAACTCTAGATGACTTCTCTTTTGATGAACTTGGCGATGCTTTCACTGATTTACTCGATGATCACAAAAAGGTCATCGGTAAATACAAACATGCCAAGGACAAAATCAAAAGTCTTGAAGATGAGATACAAAGAATTTCCTTACTTCTTGATAATGTTAGAAACACGATACCCACTAATGACACTGATGAAGTATCCAAGCTTAAATTAAGCTTACATGATGCTGAAGCACGTATTGAGCAACAAACTCAAGAAATCACTACACTCAACACGTTGCTTGCTGAAGAAAAGAGTAGACACAAGATTTCCATGACTAAGATATATGGCTTAAATATTAAGGTTGATGAACTGCAAGCTGTTTCTAAAAGATTAGAAACCAAATTGGGTAAACAGGTTGTTCAACCTCAAACCCAATCACATGGGCACAACACCACTCATGCTAGTCAACCACGTCATTCTCATGCAGCACATAACCATGCATTTATGTACACAAACTTTCACAAACCACGTGCACGTAAGAATAATTCTCACTCAGTACACAATCATCATGCACAAAGACACAATCAACATCAATCCACACATAGGAATCATCATGCCATGCTATATAGACAAGATCATCATGCAATGCCATATAGACAAGATCATCATATGCCATATAGACAAAATTATCATGCCATGCCATATAGACAATATCAGCATGTCACACATCATAGACAATACCATCATGATATGCCTCATATACACCATCACCATGCCACTTATTCTATGTATAATCATCATCACTATGCTAACTCTTCAGATCATGTTCATCCTCATCCTGTTGCTTATAGATATTATTCTCATGCTTCTAGTATAAATAAGAATGCTATCTGTACTTACTGTGGATCACATGGACACATCTCACCACAGTGCAAAGTTAGAAGACTTGTAGATAAAAAGATATATGCTTGGTTTCCAAAGACTAACTTTTCAGGACCCTCAAGAACTCGGGTACCAAAGGTCACATCTACTCTTGATGTAGGTGGACCTTCCCTCTTCAACTGAAAATAAGTGGATTCTCGATAGTGGATGCTCGCGACATATGACGGGAGACGCAAATCTTTTTGCATCACTATCGATAAAGAGAGAAGGATATGTATCCTTCGGTAACAATCTCAAATGGCACATAATAGGTAATGGTATCATTGGTCATCCTCCTTCTCCTGTAATAAAGGATGTCTGCCTAGTGACCGAGTTAAAGCATAACCTGCTCAGCATTAGTCATCTTGCTGATCATGGATATGATATTAACTTTGGACAAAACAACTGCCACATCTATGATAGGTCAACGGGAGACATTGCTTTTGAAGGAAAAAGAGAGGACAACATCTACATTTTCTATCTTTCTATAAATGCTAACAATGCAGGCAGATGTCTATATGCCCACAAAGACGAACGACTACTTTGGCACCAGCGTCTTGGTCATGCCAACATGGATGCTATATCCAGGCTGTCTACCAAGAAGCTAGTGAGAGGATTGCCTGACATCACATTCAAAAAGGACACGGTATGTGCCGAATGTGAACTAAACAAGGCAACTAAATCCTCATTTCATTCCATCAACTCTGTAAGTACTACTAGACCCTTGCAACTACTTCATATGGATTTATTTGGTCCTAGTAGAATAGCTAGCCTTGGTGGCAAACTTTATGCATTTGTTATTATTGATGATTTTTCGAGATTTACTTGAGTTTTTTTTCTCGCTAATAAGAGCGATGCTATTTCTGTTTTCAAAGTTTTTGTAAAGAAAGTTTAAAACGAAAAAGGCTACATGATTACTCGAATCCGAAGTGATCATGGAGGCGAATTCGTAAATTATAATTTTGAAAATTTTTGTAATGCAAATGGTTTTGATCATGAATTTTCTTGTCCTAGAACTCCTCAACAAAATGGTGTTGTGGAGCGGAAGAATAGAACTCTCGGCGATATGGCCAGAGTCATGTTGAATAAATTTTTACTTCCAAAATACTTTTGGGCAGAAGCTGTCAGTACAGCATGCCACATTTTGAATAGGGTGCTGATTCGTCCCATTACGAAGAAAACACCCTATGAGCTTTGGTTTGGGGGAACCCTCAATGTTTCTTATTTTAAAGTTTTTGGTTGTAGATGTTTTATCCTTAACACCAAAGACAACTTAGGCAAATTTGATGCCAAAGCTGACGATGGTATCTTTCTTGGTTACGCCGCCAAGAGTAAGGGATATAGAGTTTTTAATAAACGCTCACTTATTGTGGAAGAGTCAACAAATGTGACTTTTGATGAAGATAACAGTGCAGTAAGTACTCTTGATGATGACGTTGAGCCATCAACTTCTACTCCAATGAATACTTCAACCGAAACTGATTCTCTGGAGGGTTTGCCTAAGAAATTCTCTTTCAAACCTTCTTATCCAGAAAATTTAGTAATAGGAGAAGTTTCACGTGGAGTAACTACTAGATCATCACTAAGAGACTCCGTTGCTAGCACTGCCTTCATTTCACAAGTAGAGCCTAAAAACATTTCTGAAGCCTTTAATGATGAATTTTGGATTTCTGCTATGCAAGAAGAACTCAACCAATTCGAGAGAAGCCAAGTATGGGAACTCGTTCCTAAACCGGTTAATCACTCGATAATTGGTACTAAATGGGTTTTTAGAAACAAAGTAAATGAAGATGGTTCAGTCACACGTAACAAAGCTCGTCTAGTAGCTCAAGGATACAACCAAGAGGAAGGTATCGACTACGATGAGACGTATGCTCCAGTTGCTAGACTAGAATCTATTCGGATGCTTTGTGCTTTTGCTAATTTTCAAAACTTTAAATTATTTCAAATGGATGTGAAAAGTGCTTTCTTGAATGGTTTTATTAAGGAGGAAGTTTATGTGAAACAACCTCCTGGCTTTGAAAATCACAAATTTCCCGACCACGTGTTCAAGCTAAAAAAAGCGCTTTATGGCCTCAAACAAGCCCCCAGAGCTTGGTATGAAAGGCTAAGTAGCTTCTTACTTGAGAAAGGTTTTTCAAAAGGAAAAATTGACACTACACTGTTTATAAAATCTTTTAAAGACACTATTCTATTGATTCAAATCTATGTTGATGATATCATTTTTGGGTCTACTGATGAAACCCTCTGTCAAGAATTTGCCAAGTGTATGCAGACGGAATTTGAGATGAGCATGATGGGAGAGCTCAACAACTTTCTTGGCCTGCAAGTGAAACAAATGGCTAATGGAACTTTCATCTGTCAATCGAAGTATACCAAGGACATCCTGAAGAAGTTCGATCTTGACAACGTCAAACCAATCAGCACTCCAATGGCTACTTCAACCAAATTCGAACCAGATGAGAGCGACAAACCTGTTGATCAACGTAAGTATCGAGGTATGATAGGTAGCTTACTTTATTTAACTGCTAGTCGTCCCGATATCATGTTCAGTGTTTGCCTATGTGCTAGATATCAAGCTAATCCTAAGGAATCACACATGACAGCGATTAAGCGTATCTTTCGATACCTTAAGGGTACGGTTACAGTGGGCCTATGGTATCCCAAGTCCACATCATTTGACCTTATTGTTTACTCTGATGCTGACTTTGCTGGATACAAGGTCGACCGTAAAAGTACGAGCGGCACGTGTCATTTATTAGGAAAGGCTTTAGTCTCCTGGTTTAGCAAGAAGCAGAACTCTGTAGCACTATCCACAACAGAAGCTGAATACATAGCAGCTGGGCGTTGTTGTGCACAAATTCTGTGGATGAAGCAAACCCTTGAAGACTATAAGTTATCTTTCATACATATTCCTATATTCTGTGACAACACTAGTGCCATTAATTTGACTAAGTACTCTGTCTGTCACTCACGCACTAAACACATTGAGATCAGATACCACTTTTTGCGTGATCATCAGCAAAATGGCACGATTAACTTAGAGTTTATTGACACTGATCATCAGCTAGCAGATTTCTTTACTAAGCCATTATCCGAAGAGCGCTTCAATTTTTTTTGTCGTGAACTCGGAATTTTGGATGAAGCAGTTATAAGTTGAGACTCACCTGCATAAATATCGAGTATATTTTGATTCTTTTACGACGAATTTGGTATGGGTACAAGCCGAAAGGGTCCTTCTGACAACAAGGCGTAAAAGCCTAAGCGACACGGTGCACTAGTCCTCAGGACTACCGCTAGCTGGGATCCGGCCCCTGCAGCTAACCCATGGCAAATTCGAAATATTGAATTACAATATATTTCCTTGTTTATTATATGGTTTGTTTTGATTTAATATTGCCTAATTTATTTTTCTAAAGTTCATTCTGACTTTTGTGTACCTCTCTATGTACTTCAATGAATTCATCAAACTTTTATCCTCTCTATTTTTTTTTCAACACTTAACCATTTTTTCATCTTTTCAGCCTGTTTTCAGTTCTGGACCACTAATCCAGAACTCGGGCCGAACTCTGCCCCTAACAGAGTTCGGGCCGAGTTTGGTCCCTATTGGTCCAGCGTCGGGATCAGCCTCTGCCGTTGGATCAGTTTAGATCATACGGTCAGAATTTCTTCCGACCAACGAAAACCCTCTCTTATATTTCGGGTTTTCACCTCTCTCCTTCACTATTACCTCCTTCCTCACCTCTCCAAACTCTTTCCTTCAAACCCTAACCCTAGTTTTTGATCTAGAGTGCTCCATTACTCCTCAAAAATCAAAGGAAAGGGGTTTTTCATCATTCTCTTCCACTGTTTATTTGTCATTTGAGGTATCATTCTTATCTTCTATACTTTCAATTATCAAGTTTATTTTTTGTTTATGGCTCCTCGCTTGTTCAATCGTGGAAAAAGGATTCGAACTGAGAGTGTTTCCTCTTCGGATTCTCCTCCTTCAATTGAACAAATCATTGACCATCTTCAACCCCCACATCCATTGTTCAATCCACCTCGTCCTCGAAATCCTTATACCTATGATAACCGATTATTTGTCTCACTAGATGCATCAAACAACTGGTTTAGTGACTTTCGGAATCGTCAGGTATTCGCAGGACATCCTATTAATTTTTCTATATTCTCTCAATATGATTCTTTATTTCATGACCTCTATTTTGATGAGCTAGTCACTACCACTTCTGCTATCTATCGTCATACTGTCCAAATGTTCTACTGCAACATGACCTTTGATGACCTCTATATTCATTCACGAGTTGCAGGTATCAATATATCCTTTGATGACTTTGACTTAGCCGAATATCTTGATCTTCCAGAGCCCACTTCTTGGGAAAAGCTTGTTGACGCTCGATCGTTCCGTTTTCCCGACGGGATTTCCCTTGAGAGCTTCAAGGACGATTTGTGTACTCCATACACATGTCCTCGCAAGCTCATGGCTAAATATCTCAACCCATATTTTTCTGACCTTCATTGGATAATCTCTAACACCATTCTACCCAAAACAGGTTCTCCTGATGACATCACTTATCTTGAAATATCTGCTCTTTATCATCTTTACTTTGGAATTTCTTTCAATCTTCCACGTTCCATGATGGACTGGATGATTCACTGTAGGAAGAAACCACGAGCTCTGGTTTATCCTTTGTACCTTCCTATGATCTTTCGTGCATTTTACATACCACTTGACACCTGTCCGTTTTTGCCTGCTCCTGCCTTTCTGTCCAAGGCACGACGCCTTCAGGCAGCCATCGCCTCTCCTGAGACTTCTGAGCAGTCTGCTGATGAGGAGCCTGATGCCCCTCCACTCGGTCAGGATGTACCACTTCCACTTGCCACTCTTGAGTCTATTCAGACTATGCTCCGGGATCGTTTTGACCTTGAGGACGAGCGCTGGACCCTGCTGGATTATCGTACTACTCTACAGATGAGTGCCCTCGGCAACTCCCTGCATGATATACGGTACTCCATATCTCATCATCTGCACATTTCCATGGAGCGGGATCCTGAGCGCGCGGGCCATCGCATTGATGATCTATGGGTCATGCGTTACATGGATCCGGATGCTGCATTTCTGGACCCCCGCCGCTCCTTCCCTGGTCCTTCAGACCCTCCAGGACCTTCTCGTGCTCCGTGATGAAGATTGGCTAGATCTGCTGCTGCTACTGATGATGATCTTAGTTGATGCTTTTTTATTTCAGTTATTTAGTTTATTATGGATTTAAGTACTTGGTTTTATGTACTCAAACTCTGGTTGTGTGTCTGACACTTGGTTTTGTGGATGACTTTTTATGCTCATTATCATAGTTTTACTTTATGCTAGTGACTCATTTTGTTTAGTCATACACTGTTTCTTCTCTGCTTGGTGTGGTTGCATCACTCTTAATTGTCTATACTGCAGTTTATATGATCTATCATTCATATGCAGTCTATATTGCTAACTGCCAAAAGGGGGAGAACTATGTATATTCTGGCTAGATATATATTTGGTATCATATCTTTCGCTTTCGTATATCTGTGCTTGTTTGTGCTTTTTGGAGATATTATACAGGTTCAATACATTATTTACGGGGGAGCTATTTCTTCTAGCTCAGCACCGTTCACTGATCACGGGGGAGCTCTTATTTCTAGCTCGGCATCAATTATGGGGGAGCTATGTTGCTATGATCAACTGTGTCCAGGTATGAATGTTGAATATACATATATTATTTTGTCAATTATCAATATGGGGGAGATTGTTGACACAAAGTCACAGTCAACCAAATATTGACAATATTGACTAAATAATATCTGTAATAATTCAATACGACACACGACGTCTGCATTAAGCTCAAGACAGAAGACAGCTCAGCTTCCGTGTCTCAGTTGATTCGAGTCTGTATTTTACACTTTCTTTGAGTCTAGAATAATGTAATCTGAGTCATGCTGAGCTCTTGAAACTTAGACTATAGCCTACCCAAAAATCCCAAAGCTCCACCAAACCAGAAATTACCAAATGGTCCCCTTTGAACCACTCTATGCTCTGGAGACAGAGTTCGGGCCGAACTCTGCCTCTACACAGAGTTCGGGCCGAACTTTGTCCCCTAGAAATCAAGAACCCTAATTTTAGGGTTAGCTGGTTGCTAGTTGTCCAACGGCCAAATATTTGAATTTTCCTACCCGAATTCTGGCCGAATTCTGCCTATAAAAACACTATAAATAGGGCATGAATTCTCTCATTCCAATCCATCCAATCTTTTCTTCTCTTCTCTCTTATAAGCTCAAATAAGCCATATCCTTCCCATCTACTAGCCACAAGCCTCCTAAGTCTCGAGTGCTCAGCATCTCTCAGTTAGGATTCTTGTGCAAGAGTCGAAGAAGTCGCTTGGACAATTCTAAGCAAATCGCCACTGCGATCCTCTGTTAGAAGTTGACGTGCTCTTCTGAAGTAAAGGCACGGTTGTAAACTACTATTTCACAAATAGTGGATTTGAATCCTGAGCTAGAGTTCTCAGGCCTGGACTAGTCCTCCACGAGGAAAACCAGGTTAAAATTGCTGTGTTTGCGTATGCTCTTTTTGCTCTCTATTTATTTTTCGCACTTTACTCTGATTATTTATTGTTGGTGAAAGAGTTATTTTTAATTGGTCATTTTTCTATATATACTCTATTCACCCCCCTCTAGAGTTGCCAAACTGTTCTTCAATTGGTATCAGAGCTCTGTTCTCTTTATAAGGACTAACATCCTAAGAGCTGATCTATGGCAACCACACAATCCTTGATTTCCAATCATGGTGAAGGTCAGTCCACTCATAGGCCTCCCCTATTTGATAGAACTAACTATACATATTGGAAAACAAGGATGAGCTTCTATCTTAAGTCTCTAGACTTTGACCTGTGGACTGTCGTCACTGACGGTTACAAAAAGCCCGTCAGGATAGTTGTCGATGGTGACCTCATTGAGAAACCATACGACAAATATTCTGTCGAGGAGAAGAAACAGGCAAGTCTAGATGCTAGGGCTATTAATGCTTTATTATGTGCTATAGACAGGAATGAATTCAACAGGGTCTCCACATGCACCACTGCTCATGAAGTATGGAGACTTCTAGAAGTGACGCATGAGGAAACCATACAAGTCAAGGAATCTAAAATAAGCCGTCTCACTCAAGAATATGAAGCCTTCAAGATGAAGCCAAATGAGACGATCACTCAAATATTTACAAGCTTCCTCGACATCATCAATCCTCTATCCTCGCTTGGTAAGCAGTACTCAAACCACGAGAAGATTCGTAAGTTACTCAGAGGGTTGCCAAAGATTTGGAACCCTAAGGTGACGGCCATCATAGAAGGAAACGATCTCACATCAATGTCAATGGAGACCTTGATGGGTAAGCTCATGATTCACGAGCTTGACCTCAAGGACATCGAAGAGCCTGCTCCGAAGACCAGGGAGATCGCACTCAAAGCTCATCGACGAAGGGCTGATCACGATGAGACCGAAGACGATAACTCGGATGATGAAGACCAAGCTCTCATGGTTCGCAACTTCAGAAAATTCCTTCGCTTCAATCGAAGGAAGGAGGATTCACAAGAAGATGATGAAGAAGAGCCAACCTGTTACGGTTGCAAGAAGACTGGACATGTCCGAAAAGACTGCCCATTCTTGAAGAAGAGCAACCGCTATGAGAAGCCATACAAAAAGAACTCATCAAAGAAATATGCCAACACAGGAATTTGGCATGAAAGTGAAACGAGTGACTCCGAGGAAGAAAAGGACTCTCCTCAAGATACAGCAAATGTGTGCCTAATGGCAACTTCCAACAAGGTATCTAACGAAACTCTAGATGACTTCTCTTTTGATGAACTTGGCGATGCTTTCACTGATTTACTCGATGATCACAAAAAGGTCATCGGTAAATACAAACATGCCAAGGACAAAATCAAAAGTCTTGAAGATGAGATACAAAGAATTTCCTTACTTCTTGATAATGTTAGAAATACGACACCCACTAATGACACTGATGAAGTATCCAAGCTTAAATTAAGCTTACATGATGCTGAAGCACGTATTGAGCAACAAACTCAAGAAATCACTACACTCAACACGTTGCTTGCTGAAGAAAAGAGTAGACACAAGATTTCCATGACTAAGATATATGGCTTAAATATTAAGGTTGATGAACTGCAAGCTGTTTCTAAAAGATTAGAAACCAAATTGGGTAAACAGGTTGTTCAACCTCAAACCCAATCACATGGGCACAACACCACTCATGCTAGTCAACCACGTCATTCTCATGCAGCACATAACCATGCATTTATATACACAAACTTTCATAAATCACGTACACGTAAGAATAATTCTCACTCAGTACACAATCATCATGCACAAAGACACAATCAACATCACTCCACACATAGGAATCATCATGCCATGCCATATAGACAAGATCATCATGCAATGCCATATAGACAAGATCATCATATGCCATATAGACAAAATCATCATGCCATGCCATATAGACAATATCAGCATGTCACACATCATAGACAATACCATCATGATATGCCTCATATACACCATCACCATGCCACTCATTCTATGCATAATCATCATCACCATGCTAACTCTTCACATCATGTTCATCCTCATCCTGTTTCTTATAGATATTATTTTCATGCTCCTAGTATAAATAAAAATGCTATCTGTACTTACTGTGGATCACATGGACACATCTCACCACAGTGCAAAGTTAGAAGACTTGTAGATAAAAAGATATATGCTTGGTTTCCAAAAACTAACTTTTCAGGACCCTCAAGAACTCGGGTACCAAAGGTCACATCTACTCTTGATGTACGTAGACCTTCCCTCTTCAACTGAAAATAAGTGGATTCTCGATAGTGGATGCTCGTGACATATGACGGGAGACGCAAATCTTTTTGCATCACTATCGATGAAGAGAGAAGGATATGTATCCTTCGGTAACAATCTCAAAGGGCACATAATAGGTAATGGTATCATTGGTCATCCTCCTTCTCCTGTAATAAAGGATGTCTGCCTAGTGACCGAGTTAAAGCATAACCTGCTCAGCATTAGTCATCTTGCTGATCATGGATATGATATTAACTTTGGACAAAACAACTGCCACATCTATGATAGGTCAACGGGAGACATTACTTTTGAAGGAAAAAGAGAGGACAACATCTACATTTTCTATCTTTCTATAAATGCTAACAATGCAGGTAGATGTCTATATGCCCACAAAGACGAACGACTACTTTGGTACCAGCGTCTTGGTCATGCCAACATGGATGCTATATCCAGGCTGTCTACCAAGAAGCTAGTGAGAGGATTGCCAGATATCACATTCAAAAAGGACACGGTATGTGCCGAATGTGAACTAAACATGGCAACTAAATTCTCATTTCATTCCATCAACTCTGTAAGTACTACTAGACCCTTGCAACTACTTCATATAGATTTATTTGGTCCTAGTAGAATAGCTAGCCTTAGTGGCAAACTTTATGCATTTGTTATTGTTGATGATTTTTCGAGATTTACTTGGGTTTTCTTTCTCGCTAATAAGAGCGATGCTATTTCTGTTTTCAAAGTTTTTGTAAAGAAAGTTCAAAATGAAAAAGGCTACATGATTACTCGAATCCGAAGTGATCATGGAGGCGAATTCATAAATTATGATTTTGAAAATTTTTGTAATGTAAATGGTTTTGATCATGAATTTTCTTGTCCTAGAACTCCTCAACAAAATGGTGTTGTGGAGCGGACGAATAGAACTCTCGACGATATGGCCAGAGTCATGTTGAATAAATTTTCACTTCCGAAATACTTTTGGGCAGAAGCTGTCAGTACAGCATGCCACATTTTGAATAGGGTGCTGATTCGTCCCATTACGAAGAAAACACCCTATGAGCTTTGGTTTGGGAGAACCCCCAATGTTTCTTATTTTAAAGTTTTTGGTTGTAGATGTTTTATCCTTAACACCAAAGACAACTTAGGCAAATTTGATGCCAAAGCTGACGATGGTATCTTTCTTGGTTATGCCGCCAAGAGTAAGGGATATAGAGTTTTTAATAAACGCTCACTTATTGTGGAAGAGTCAACAAATGTGACTTATGATGAAGATAATAGTGCAGTAAGTACTCTTAATGATGACGTTGAGCCATCAACTTCTACTCCAATGAATACTTCAACCGAAACTGATTCTCTGGAGGGTTTGCCTAAGAAATTCTCTTTCAAACCTTCTCATCCAGAAAATTTAGTAATAGGAGAAGTTTCACGTGGAGTAACTACTAGATCATCACTAAGAGACTCCGTTGCTAGCACTGCCTTCATTTCACAAGTAGAGCCTAAAAACATTTCTGAAGCCTTTAATGATGAATTTTGGATTTCTGCTATGCAAGAAGAACTCAACCAATTCGAGAGAAGCCAAGTATGGGAACTCATTCCTAAACCGGTTAATCACTCGATAATTGGTACTAAATGGGTTTTTAGAAACAAAGTAAATGAAGATGGTTCAGTCACACGTAACAAAGCTCGTCTAGTAGCTCAAAGATACAACCAAGAGGAAGGTATCGACTACGATGAGACGTATGCTCCTGTTGCTAGACTCGAATCCATTCGGATGCTTTGTTCTTTTGCTAATTTTCAAAACTTTAAATTATTTCAAATGGATATGAAAAGTGCTTTCTTGAATGGTTTTATTAAGGAGGAAGTTTATGTGAAACAACCTCCTGGCTTTAAAAATCACAAATTTCTCGACCACGTGTTCAAGCTAAAGAAAGCGCTTTATGGCCTCAAACAAGCCCCCAGAGCTTGGTATGAAAGGCTAAGTAGCTTCTTACTTGAGAAAGGTTTTTCAAAAGGGAAAATTGACACTACACTATTTATAAAATCTTTTAAAGACACTATTCTGTTGATTCAAATCTATGTTGATGATATCATTTTTGGGTCTACTGATGAAACCCTCTGTCAAGAATTTGCCAAGTGTATGCAGACGGAATTTGAGATGAGCATGATGGGAGAGCTCAACTACTTTATTGGCCTGCAAGTGAAACAAATGGCTAATGGAACTTTCATCTGTCAATCGAAGTATACCAAGGACATGCTGAAGAAGTTCGATCTTGACAACGTCAAACCAATCAGCACTCCAATGGCTACTTCAACCAAACTCGAACCAGATGAGAGCGGCAAACCTGTTGATCAACGTAAGTATCGAGGTATGATAGGCAGCTTACTTTATTTAACTGCTAGTCGTCCCGATATCATGTTCAGTGTTTGCCTATGTGCTAGATATCAAGCTAATCCTAAGGAATCACACATGACCGCGGTTAAGCGTATCTTTCGATACCTTAAGGGTACGGTTACAGTGGGCCTATGGTATCCCAAGTCCACATCATTTGACCTTATTGGTTACTCTGATGCTGACTTCACTGGATGCAAGGTCGACCGTAAAAGTATGAGCGGCACGTGTCATTTATTAGGAAAGGCTTTAGTCTCCTGGTTTAGCAAGAAGCAGAACTCTGTAGCACTATCCACAACAGAAGCTGAATACATAGCAGCTGGGCGTTGTTGTGCACAAATTCTGTGGATGAAGCAAACCCTTGAAGACTATAAGTTATCTTTCATACATATTCCTATATTCTGTGACAACACTAGTGCCATTAATTTGACTAAGTACCCTGTCTGTCACTCACGCACTAAACACATTGAGATCAGACGCCACTTTTTGCGTGATCATCAGCAAAATGGCACGATTAACTTAGAGTTTATTGACACTGATCATCAGCTAGCAGATTTCTTTACTAAGCCATTATCCGAAGAGCGCTTCAATTTTCTTTGTCGTGAACTCGGAATTTTGGATGAAGCAGTTATAAGTTGAGACTCACCTGCGTAAATATCGAGTATATTTTGATTCTTTTACGACGAATTTGGTATGGGTACAAGCCGAAAGGGTCCTTCTGACAACAAGGCATAAAAGCCTAAGCGACACGGTGCACTAGTCCTCAGGACTACCGCTAGCTGGGATCCGGCCCCTGCAGCTAACCCATGGCAAATTCGAAATATTGAATTACAATATATTTCCTTGTTTATTATATGGTTTGTTTCGATTTAATATTGCCTAATTTATTTTTCTAAAGTTTATTCTGACTTTTGTGTACCTCTCTATGTACTTCAATGAATTCATCAAACTTTTATCCTCTCTATTTTTTTTCAACACTTAACCATTTTTTCATCTTTTCAGCCTGTTTTCAGTTCTGGACCACTAATCCAGAACTCGGGCCGAACTCTGCCCCTAACAGAGTTCGGGCCGAGTTCGGTCCCTATTGGTCCAGCGTCGGGATCAGCCTCTGCCGTTGGATCAGTTTAGATCATACGGTCAGAATTTCTTCCGACCAACGAAAACCCTCTCTTATATTTCGGGTTTTCATCTCTCTCCTTCACTATTACCTCCTTCCTCACCTCTCCAAACTCTTTCCTTCAAACCCTAACCCTAGTTTTTGATCTAGAGTGCTCCATTACTCCTCAAAAATCAAGGGAAAGGGGTTTCTCATCATTCTCTTCCACTGTTTATTTATCATTTGAGGTATCATTCTTATCTTCTATACTTCCAATTATCAAGTTTATTTTTCGTTTATGGCTCCTCGCTTGTTCAATCGTGGAAAAAGGATTCGAACTGAGAGTGTTTCCTCTTCGGATTCTCCTCCTTCAATTGAACAAATCATTGACCATCTTCAACCCCCTCATCCATTGTTCAATCCACCTCGTCCCCGAAATCCTTATACCTATGACAACCGATTATTTGTCTTACTAGATGCATCAAACAACTGGTTTAGTGACTTTCGGAATCGTCAGGTATTCGTAGGACATCCTATTAATTTTTCTATATTCTCTCAATATGATTCTTTATTTCATGACCTCTGTTTTGATGAGCTAGTCACTACCACTTCTGCTATCTATCGTCATGCTGTCCAAATGTTCTACTGCAACATGACCTTTGATGACCTCCATATTCATTTACGAGTTGTAGGTATCAATATATCCTTTGATGACTTTGACTTAGCCGAATATCTTGATCTTCCAGAGCCCACTTCTTGGGAAAAGCTTGTTGACGCTCGATCGTTCCGTTTTCCCGACGGGATTTCCCTTGAGAGCTTCAAGGACGATTTGTGTACTCCATACACACGTCCTCGCAAGCTCATGGCTAAATATCTCAACCCATATTTTTCTGACCTTCATTGGATAATCTCTAACACCATTCTACCCAAAACAGGTTCTCCTGATGACATTACTTATCTTGAAATATCTGCTCTTTATCATCTTCACTCTGAAATTTCTTTCAATCTTCCACGTTCCATGATGGACTGGATGATTCACTGTAGGAAGAAACCACGAGCTCTAGTTTATCCTTTGTACCTTCCTATGATCTTTCGTGCATTTCACATACCACTTGACACCTGTCCATTTTTGCCTGCTCCTGCCTTTCTGTCCAAGGCACGACGCCTTCAGGCAGCCATCGCCTCTCTTGAGACTTCTGAGCAGTCTGCTGATGAGGAGCCTGACGCCGCTCCACTCGGTCAGGATGTACCACTTCTACCTGCCACTCTTGAGTCTATTCAGACTATGCTCCGGGATCGTTTTGACCTTGAGGACGAGCGCTGGACCCAGCTGGATTATCGTAGTACTCTACAGATGAGTGTCCTCGGCAACTCCTTGCATGATATACGGTACTCCATGTCTCATCATCTGCACATTCCCATGGAGCAGGATCCTGAGCGCGCGGGCCATCGCATTGATGATCCATGGGTCATGCGTTACATGGATCCGGATGCTGCATTTCTGGACCCCCGTCGCTCCTTCCCTGGTCCTTCAGACCCTCCAGGACCTTCTCGTGCTCCGTGATGAAGATTGGCTAGATCTGCTGCTGCTACTGATGATGATCTTAGTTGATGCTTTTTGATTTCAGTTATTTAGTTTATTATGGATTTAAGTACTTGGTTTTATGTACTCAAACTCTGGTTGTGTGTCTGACACTTGGTTTTGTGGATGACATTTTATGCTCATTATCATAGTTTTACTTTATGCTAGTGACTCATTTTGTTTAGTCATACACTGTTTCTTCACTGCTTGGTGTGGTTGCATCACTCTTAGTTGTCTATACTGCAGTTTATATGATCTATCATTCATATGCAGTCTATATTGCTAACTGCCAAAAGGGGGAGAACTATGTATATTCTGGCTAGATATATATTTGGTATCATATCTTTCGCTTTCGTATATCTGTGCTTGTTTGTGCTTTTTGGAGATATTATACAGGTTCAATGTATTATTTACGGGGGAGCTATTTCTTCTAGCTCAGCACCGTTCACTGATCACGGGGGAGCTCTTATTTCTAGCTCGACATCAATTATGGGGGAGCTATGTTGCTATGATCAACTGTGTCCAGGTATGAATGTTGAATATACATATATTATTTTGTTAATTATCAATATGGGGGAGATTGTTGACACAAAGTCACAGTCAACCAAATATTGACAATATTGACTAAATAATATCTGTAATAATTCAATACGACACACGACGTCTGCATTAAGCTCAAGACAGAAGACAGCTCAGCTTCCGTGTCTCAGTTGATTCGAGTCTGTATTTTACACTTTCTTTGAGTCTAGACTAATGTAATCTGAGTCATGCTGAGCTCTTGAAACTTAGACTATAGCCTACCCAAAAATCCCAAAGCTCCCCCAAACCAGAAATTCCCAAATGGTCCCCTTTGAACCACTCTGTGCTCTGGAGACAGAGTTCGGGCCGAACTCTGCCTCCACACAGAGTTTGGGCCGAACTCTTTCCCCTAGAAATCAGGAACCCTAATTTTAGGGTTAGCTGGTTGCTAGTTGTCCAACGGCCAAATATTTGAATTTTCCTACCCGAATTCTGGCCAAATTCTGCCTATAAAAACACTATAAATAGGGCATGAATTCTCTCATTCCAATCCATCCAATCTTCTCTTCTCTTCTCTCTTATAAGCTCAAATAAGCCATATCCTTCCCATCTACTAGCCACAAGCCTCCTAAGTCTCGAGTGCTCAGTATCTCTCAGTTAGGATTCTTGTGCAAGAGTCGAAGAAGTCGCTTGGACAATTCCAAGCAAATCGCCACTGCGATCCTCTGTTAGAAGTTGACGTGCTCTTCTGAAGTAAAGGCACGGTTGTAAACTACTATTTCACAAATAGTGGATTTGAATCCTGAGCTAGAGTTCTCAGGCCTGGACTAGTCCTCCACGAGGGAAACCAGGTTAAAATTGTTGTGTTTGCGTAAGCTCTTTTTGCTCTCTATTTATTTTCCGTACTTTACTCTGATTATTTATTGTTGGTGAAAGAGTTATTTTTAATTGGTCATTTTTCTATATATACTCTATTCACCCCCCTCTAGAGTTGCCAAACTGTTCTTCAAGTATTGCCTGGAGCAGATAGCGTGTTAGCCAATCTCCAAGTGCAATCGTCATTAGTAGAGTGGATCAAGGCTGCATTACCTACGGATGCTAGATTTTGACGGCTTTGAGAGGGGACTGAGGCAGGAGAGCAGACGAGATTGAGGATTCATCCTGATGGGACATTGCGTTGTGGTGATCGTATTTATGTTCCTAATGGAGAGCTTCGGTTGGAGTTGATGACGGAAGCACACAGTTCGACTTGCTCTATACATCCCGGAGGAACTAAGACGTACCGGGACTTACGGCAGCGTTATTGGTGGCACAGAATGAAGCGGGAGATAGTTTATTTCATGGCCAAGTGTTTGGTATGCCAACAAGTGAAGGCCGAGCACCAGAGGACAGCCGAATTATTGCTGCCGCTACCCATTCTCGAGTGGAAGTAGGAGCACATTACGATGGACTTCGTCACAGGATTTCCTCGGAGTCCTAGTGGACAAGATGCGGTATGGGTGATTATTGATAGACTTACCAAATCGGCCCACTTCTTACCTTTTAGAGTGGGGCAGTCTACAGAAGTTTTGGTGGATATGTATATGAAGAAAATAGTAAAGCTACACAGTGTACCAGTTAGCATCGTGTCAGATCGTGACTCGAGATTTACCTCACACTTTTGGAGGAGTATACAGGACAGTTTTGGTACGCATTTGAAGTTTAGCACGTCGTACCATCCGCAGACAGAGGGCCAGTCAGAGCGTACGATTCAGATGCTAGAGGATATGCTAAGGGCGTGTATGCTTGACTTTGGCGGATCATGGAAAGACCACCTTTATCTTGTAGAGTTTTCTTACAATAATAGCTATCAAGCGAGCATCCAGATGGCTCCGTTTGAAGCATTGTATGGTAGGAAGTGTCGATCTCCTGTCTGTTGGAGCGACATCGGAGAGCGACAGATATTAGGACCTGAGTTGGTTTTGAGCACAGTGGAGAAGGTAAAGAAGATACATGACCACCTACGAGCAGCGCAGGATCGACAGAAGCAGTGGACAGATAATCGTCGTTGACCCTTGGAGTTCAAGGAAAGCGACCATGTATTCTTGAAGATGTCCCACACAAGAGGCACGTTCGATTCGGAGGACGTGGCAAGATGAGTCCACGATACATCAGCCCTTTTGATGTCTTGGAATGTGTTGGAGAGGTTGCCTACAGATTGGCATTTCAACCGTCGCTAGAGGGAGTACATGACATATTTCACATGTCTCAGCTGAGGAGGTACGTGGGAGACAGCAGTCATATGCTCGATCACTCCGAAATCACCGTTGGACCGAGCTTGTTGTACCAAGAGCAACCGGTAGGTATCTTTGATCGTCGAGTGAAGGTGTTACGGAATCAATCTATACCATTGGTTCGCGTGGCATGGAAGCATCACTCGCCAGGAGAGTCTACTTGGGAGGGCGAGGACGACATTCGAAATCGCTACCCGCATTTGTTCGAATACCAAGGTACATCTTGCATGTTGATCCTTTGATTTCGTATTGCATTCCATACCCCTACCGACGTTAGTTTTAATTTCGAGGATGAAATTTCTTTAAGTTGGGTAGGATATAAACCCCCATATTTTATTTTAATTATTATAGTAATTTAAAAGTTTGTTATACCTATTTTTATATTAAACCAGTAGTTTTCTTTCTAGTTAATATATATGTATACATGCTTGTATATTATACTATCATAAAAGTAGTCCCCAATATAGTTGGGAATTTAGATATGTTTTTTTTCCATATTTTTAGAAATTTCTTTTGGCATTTTTAACCTATTTATTTCACCAGCTAATGTTATATATATATATATATATATATATATATATATATATATATATATATATATATATATATATGTGTGTGTGTGTGTGTGTGTGTGTGTGTGTGTGTGTGTGTGTGAAAAAGTATAATGCTGCTATAGTACATGGAGTTCCCCCGACCCCAAAACCCGCACGTTGAGCAGCAGACTCAAGGATTTCGAAATTTCGAAATCACCTCAATCTTTCACCAAATTTAATCAAATTTTTTTGATCGATCCTAATAGGATTCTCTACCTTATAAATGTCTCAATTCTAATCTAAACCCAATCGGAAATTCGAATTAAATTCAGTTTAAATTTGAGTATATAAACTCGAACCCATCAAATAGAAACCTTCGAACCCTAAATTTTTTTCTTTTGTGAGCTTTTCGCGACGACCCCGAGCACACCCTAACCTGGGCGAACATCCCCAGACCTTCGTCGACCACCACGGAGACACCAGAGCACCGCGGCCGTCGATCTCTGCAACAGAGAGTTCTTTGTTTTGTTTCAAAACTGATTCCCAGTTACTCCCCTTTCTGATTTAATTTCCCCTTATATACTAGATCGTTTTCGACTCTGCAAAATTCCTTAGGAAGCCTGTGTAACCGCCTACTAACCCCTCTAAAGGGATTTTAGCATAACCCTGTATTTCGAGCGAAAACTCGCCTCGAAGTTGACAACTTTCTGCTCAAAAAACAGAGCATGAGGACTGTTTAAACCCTCAATTTGGAAACCAAATTATTGACTAAATATTAGGATTTTTGACAAACCAATTGAAAATAGAGGAAGACAACATATACGAATGTAGAACCCAACTCGTAGAACTTAATTTCGTTAATTAGGTAGAAAGTTATTCGGTAACAAAGTTTGAGAAAAACTATGTTTTAAAACTGTAGAAATTAGAAAACTTTTCCCGATACGACGTGCGTCCCGACAAACCGGGCAACATGGTTGTGCACTATATGCATCGAAAGGCACGTATGGACGTTGCCGACGTATCGGAACTGACGGGGCTCGATTTCGTTGCGTGTGCACGACGAAATCAGTGCGTATCCGTCAATATACCCCCGTATCGACCTTTTGCAAACTTGACCATAACTTCGTGCACGTTTGTCGGATCGGCACGAAAATTGTGCCAGCAGAACCGCATCGATTTTTTGGTCCTGTATGTCGAGTTTGGTCTGATTCTGAGAAGGTTGATCGGAACGCCAAATTTGACGGGACTACGACCCGATCCAACGAGCAAAATTATGCATGACTCATCGGAATCCAAAATTGGACATACCGTTGGGTTCGTCTCTTCAAACCGAATTCGTAGACATATAGTTTGACGACTTTAGAGACCGTTGACATTGGCACGCATTTCGGTGCAAAGCGGTCCAACGGCGGACATAGTTTTGACCCAAAATTACGATATTGGCCCTATTCCAGAATTTGACTTTAGGACAAGCGTTTCTAGAGGTATCTTTTACACCGGAAACGTTTTTGATGTTTGTTTCAGCATCCGGAGTCATCTGTGAATTGTGAGTTTTTTTGATGCTGCCGCTTGCGACTGTTGGATTGCCTTCCTCGCACCACAGGCAAGTATACCTTGCCATAGATTCTGATTGTGCTCATTTATTTTCAGTATATTTTATTATTGCATATTTCTTTCTCTTGTTTGTCATTTTGTTTATATTGTGCGTCCATGTCATACTTGGGTGCAGGCGCCTAGATTTAGTCGTTTACGTTATTTTATACTTTATTATGCATATCGACCTAGTGTTAGACGACCACCTTATGAGTGTGGGATATTTTCATATCTCCTATGGCCTTGACACATTTGTATCATGTGATGAGTGAGTTCATATAGGACACAGACTTGCGTACTCGACTGGCCATTTATACGTATGGGTCGTACGACGGATAGGAGGTAACTGTTATTAGTGTGTCGAGTTAAAAGCCATAGCAGTTACCAACTGGACAGGTTGTGGATACATCTTGGACAGTAGCATTGGGGGGAGGGGACAGCTACTAGCGTAGGGGCTACATTTACATTTTTACACACATTTGTGGGCCGAGAGTGACTCGTATGAGCGCTACTTTCTGTCCCTGACCGATAGCGACTTGGATGAGCGCTACTTACTGCCATTCTTTATTTACTCTGCTGATCCTACAGCCCCTGCATCACTACAAAAAAAGTAAGCTTTTGGGACGACAATATCTGATACACTATTTTTAAGTGTCTTAAAAGATCAATCTTTGGGATGACTATTTATTTTGTAATAAAAAATAATAATATTTGGGACAAATTTGTGTATGGGTTCTAATAATATAACTTATTTTAGAATAAAAGTTGGTTCCATCCAAATAAAATTGCTTTTGTCCCAATAAACTCTGGAGGAAAAAGAAAAAGTTGGCGGACCAAAAACTTTTGGTGTGTCCCATCATTTATTTTATCTAATTTTTTAATTAATGTTTAAACCAACAAATCTGAACCATTCATAACTTTAATCTGAACCGTTCATATGTTTAGGTTAATATGATAGGGGTCTGCCTATTCTCTCTCTCTCTCTCTCTCTCTGCGTTGGGAGGAGGAGGCGGAGCTCTTGGCACACTTGTGTTCGAAGGGGGAGATGGAGCTCTCTCTCCACCTCTTCGTCTTCCCTTTCCAAATCTGCGTTGGAAGGGGGAGACATTGCTATCTCCTCATATGCGTTGGAAGTGGTATTATTCTAGACCAAATCTAATTTCGTTTATTCGAGAAATTAGGTATCAAGTTTTAGATCTGCATACTCATTCTACTAATTTCTTGTTCGACATACTCTTCCTACTAACTTTTGTTATACTTTTAGTTCAAATTTAGGTATTTGAAAAACTTTCAAAGTTTCACAATTTTTGATTTTGTGTTTAACTGATTTTATTTTGGTCAGATTTAATACTAATTTCGGAAATAATATTATTCAAAGTTAGGGATCCATTTTCGTGTTATACTGAGATATGGGAAATCTCTAATTTTGACCTTAATGCTGATTTTATCTTTAATATTATTCGATAAATTATTGTTTTTGTGTTCTACTAATTTAGGTCAATATATTATTGTTTATGTTTAATACCAATTTAGGTGTAACTATTTGAAATTTTGGGCATGCTACTCAATTGTGATTGTTATCAACTCTTCTATAGGGAAATAATGATATGTGAAGTCAGGTACAAAATTAACAAGATTTTGAATAGAGATCTTAAATTGCTCTGTTGGAAAATTTGAAAATAGTTTTGGGGCTATCAAAGAGAATTGAATTACTTTGAGAGAATTGAATTATAGTAGCAAAGTCAACTTATTGATGCAGCCAAGAGGAGATAAATAATCTGTTTGGAGGATACTCAATGTGAAGTTGAAAGAAGCGTTAACAATGCTATAACATTTAACTTTCTTTTCAACTGTTCAGTCTGAAGGACTTCTAGACACTACACACATAAGTGCTCTCGGAATATAGTACAAGTTGAAATTGTTTACTCACAGTGATTTGTCAGGCGTTAATCATGAACTTTCCAGTTAACCACTTAAACCTAAATGCTCTATCACTTTAAAGCAATGCTCACTGGTTGTTTATATCTGTGGGTGTACTGATAGTGTGTTACTTCCTGATGGAAAGTATTGGTAATATGATTCATGCCTGGTGCAAGTAATGATGTTATGTAACTTGATGCTTCCTCATGAAGACACTAATGCTTTCATTATTGCGTATGTGGCTGCTAATTTTGTCAGATTAATCCAGTTTTGTGTTAAGAGTAAGCAATGTACATTTAAAGCGAAAAATTATCTAAACCTTGAAAGTGGAGTTTGCTACATTACAAGTGAATCTCCTTCTACACATGACAAGTTTGTCTTCCCTAGATTCTATTGTCAATATTAAGTTGATATCACACAATTTTGTTGGTTGATGTATTTTGTATTTAAAGAATGATAAGAAAGTACATGCTGACAAAGAGAAAATTGCCTTCATATTAAATACTTTTCTAATTTTTCAAGTAAGCTTGTATGGTCTTTCTTTTTTATTTTACTAATTAATTGGACATTCATCAGCTTCAACAACTATGGGTTCGACATTGTAAGATGATGTTTGCGAGGCGAGAGATGAGGATACTGATGGTGGACCTCAATGCTTCCTGCAAGACCCACTATCCTGTACACGTTCATGCTTGGAGAATTCATCGCAACCATTCCAACCATAGGTTGGTGGGTGTGGGGGTGTGTGTGTGTGTGGGTGTGTGTGTGTGTGTGTGTGTGTATATATATATATATATATATATATATAATATATATATATATATATATATATATATATATATATTAGATTGTCAGGTTCACATATAAACCTCTATGTTATATACTTCAGTTTTCAGATGAAATGATCACATTGGAAAAATACTCCACAAATTGGTGACCAAAAAAACTATGATAAATTTCTTCCTAAGAAGCACTATGTTGCACCTGTTCACAAAAAAATACCAGCTACCTTGCACTGATACATATGCATATATAGAAGGACAAAACATAGATATGTATATTTCAAATACATACAAATAATAATATGTACAAATAGATACATGATTTAGAGATTTGTAAATAATATAAATTGTATTGAAATAATTACAAATATGTGATAATATACATGTTCATGATACTACACTAGCAGTTATTATAAGCAACTTATGGTTGTGAGCATTCTTCTACAACCAAAATACCTATATCAAGTGTCACGATCCATTTAATTCCGGAGTAGATTTTTGAAATGTTATACTATTATATATTTTTCTCTGGCTTCATATCATAAGTTAAATGCAATTATTACAACCAAAATACCTATATCAAATGATGTTGCAAAACTCTAAATTAAATGGATCTACGAGAATAATAATTGGAATACATACGGAACGATTACTTGAGTTGGTGCAAAATTTCTGGGCTAAGAAAATAATGAAGAAGAAGGTTGTATTAAAAATAATGAAGAAGATAAGGTTGTGTTCTAGTATGAAATAGCTACTTGGTACTTTCTTGGTAGGAAAAATTCAATATCCAGATTGAGTTCGGGTTGCCAAGGACGGACCAATTGTTATCAACATATGTCCATATAATAATCCCTATAACAAAATGTGAATGAACTAAATATAAAAACGTGTAACAGAAAATACAAAGACCAAGTTTCCAAGAAACAATAGCTTCCATTCATTCATATATACACCAAAGCTTCTAAGAAAACATCTGTAATGGATACACTGATCTATAATAGGTTTTCTGTTAGTTACATAGATCAGGAAAAAGCCAATCTTAAGAAATCCACATCTAGACAAACCCAAGCAATGCAAGATCGTTAAGCAAGGAAAACTGCTTTAAGCAAGCGGCTGGTTCATTGGCTACAAAATGCGAAAAAGCATCCTTTTTAAGGTGTCTGCATAACTTTATTTACCTTCTGGTTCAGTTGACAGGACTGCTTCTTTTACTAGTGCGTTCTCCACTGGAAACAAAAGGAAGATGCATCACCCTGAACAAGTAAAAAAAATCATTATTTATATAAATAAGCCTCTAAAATTATCAAGGTCTTACTCGTAGCTGGTATTTTTCTCCATTCATATCCATTTTTTTTCCATTTCTTGCATGATAGTGATTAATGCTAGTATTTTTTTTACTCAATGGCAGTGGGAAGCTCCCACACTTTTGCTCATCGAAATTAGCATTAACCAAATGTAGTCACTACTTGAGGTTATAATATATATATATATATATATATATATATATATATATATATATATATATATATATATATATATATATATATATATATTTCTATGTGATTCAAAATTTTGATTCATGTTATCTTTATTTATTTTTTGTCCGTCTGGGTACTTATGTTGTTTCAATCCTCTAAGATGCAATCAACTATAATAAACTTAATAAACTATTTCCAAAAATTAATAGTTTTATTCTTCATCTCTTAGTGAAGGCGTATAAATAGATCGAAATCTCAATTCAACATATCTCTAGCTATTTTCCTTTCTTATGCATTTGATTTTCACCCTTTTTTTGCACTTTGAATCTATATAAATATAGTTCATATTTTCTTACAATTTAAATGACTTCAAGAGTTTGTCGCAACTAAGTGTATAATATGTAATGAACAGTGATTCATGATATTCTCAAATAAACCTTTCTATGTTGTATTATGGATACAAGCAAGTTCTACTGTTGAAGATGGATAAAGCCCTCTAAGATGATGTAGTATGAGGATGTTGTTGCTGAAACAACATTAGGAAATTTTATACCAACTACTCTTTTATTGTTAAGTTTTTTATATGTTCATGGAGTTAATATGAGGTTTGATGATGAACTAAACTAGTAATGTTTACTTATTGTTTTGGTGTGTATATATTGAAATATTGGTTGGTTTTGAGAAAATTGTATCTTTGAATTACATCTTTGAATGGGTGGAAATTTTAACATCACTGTTTTTTGCAGGTCCTTCAAATAAATGGGTGGAATTATATCTTTGAATAGGTGGAAAATCATTTTGGGTTCGTTTTGGTAGATAATGCATAATGGTGTGAAAAGTTTTAGACTTAGTTTTGTAAATGATAGAGATAACACTTGATTCTCCAATTTTGAGTTCATTTTGTGAATCATGGGAGGACATCTAAATGATATGGCATGTAATGATGTGATATGGCCTGTAAACAATATGATATGGCCGGTAAACAATTCATTTTGTAAGACGCTTTGTGTGATATGGCCTTATATGTGAAAACTGGGACAACTGTTATCATTTTTTGAGTGTTATGTTTTGTATGCACGGTAGGAATAACTGTTATAATTTTTATTTTGAGTGCATGTTTTGTATGTACAGCAGGAATAACTCCATGAGAACTGGAACAACTGTTATAATTTTTTGAATATATGTTTTGTATGCAGATCAGGGAATCAAAAACTGGAACAACAAAACTATAACAACTATTATAAATTTTTAGGACGGATCTATTGTTCTGTACTAAAAGTGAACTATATTCTTTTGGGACATTTGTCTAAATTATTAGGACGGACAATATCCGTTACAAATACCTAATTTTTGGGACGATAAGACCAACCGTCACACAAAAATAGATTTTCACAACCTTTTGAGACAGTTAAGTTTTCTGTCCTTTAACATTAATTAGGACGGTAAAATCTGTCCCTTAAGCTTTTGCCACACCACCCTAATAGCATTGTTTGAATCCGGCCCAACTGTCGTCCCAAATAATATTTAGGACGGTAAATGCTCTTTTTAGAATGGTTTTTTTTGTCCCAAAAGGCAACTTTTTTTTTAGTGCGTAGAACGTTGTCCTCAAAGTGCATCTCACATAGAAGGTTAGATGATCTTGTAGTGTCTTAGTTTCATGTTTACACATTCAGTTGTTTCGGCATATTTTTATGTATCTTGTTACGTCCCTCTGAGGACCTGGTGATCTCTCTAGGATTAGACGAGTAGCACTATCCCCAGGAGTACGGAGCAACTTTGGATCCTTCTTACGTCAATGACGAGGCATCTCCCGCTAATATTTAGTTTTTCTTTATTATCTGAGACTATGTAGTGGACATCATTTTATCTTCATCTTTCTGTTTTGAGGAGGTTGGACTCCATCTAGTTGAGACTATTTTTCATAGCTGTTTGGAGTGGGCATGTTCACCCGGCTATCTCTTGACTTCTTTTATTATTGAGACTTATTATTCATTCTGTGTTGAGCCGTGGATGAGATATAGTTATTTATATTCTGGCTTATCATGTTATATTATTTACACCTTATGTACAAATACGAGGATACCACATATTGGTGTATTCTTCGTATATGTGCAGCTGGCATGCTGACGTACTTAGTCCTATGTATTATGGGACTGGGGCGTTACATATTGTATTATAAATCATCAAAGGGTTGGACTAGATAGAATTTTGAAACTTAAAATCACCAAGTATCCTAATAGAATTAGGACCAAGTAATTTCCAACAATTTAATAGGAGAGTACATCAAGATTTTTATATCTGTAATCACTGCAGGTGTACGTATAATGGGCACGACTGAAACTAAAGGAACAGGTGAAGGGCTTTGTTGTACGAACAAGAATACAATACCTAATTGACACGACAACACAGATGTGGCATCAAATCTTGGTGTATCCTGCTGTATTTTAGAGTGTTTGTGTTTTGTTTGACACGCTTTGATACAGACATGCTACGATCTTCAGAGTGTTCGTGCAACCTGCGTTAAGGGAGGTTATATGTCATGATTGCAACCACAAAAACAGTAAGAAACAGCCAACACAAAGCCTTTGTATATACCGCTAAAGTAAGAAATAGCCAACAACGCCTCCCTAGTAGGGGCATTGGAATTGGCCAACGTTATCCTCTTAACCTCACTCTTCATGTTGTTTAGATCGAACTTGTTCTTGTGTAGCCTCACGAGCAAAGCAACCTTCTCGACTGTAGACTTCTCGCCTCAAAATCTACTTTTCTAATCTAAAAAAATCAAACAAAATAAAAATGTGACAATTTATGAAACGAGTTCCAAAAAAAAAATGTTATACAGTGGCGGTCAGGTGGTCCGGCTTATCTTTCCGGAGGGCCGACTTGAAGGATGAAGCCGAGCGTGTGATTCCACCTTCTGGTGGTGTGACGGAGACTCCCTCGTCTTCATCGTCACCGGAGGAGGGGCATGCTCCACCGACACCAGAGCTGGATGTCCACATCTGCGACACGGTAGGGGTTAATTTAGACTTTCGGAGGGTGGGGAGGAGTTTAGGGTTAGGATTTAGGAAAAATTTGGGTTAGGTTTTATGGTGGGTTAGGGTTTGATATTCTCTTGTCTCATGAGAGGAATGAGCGGGGGAGATGAGGGAGAGGCAGGTGAGCGGGAGAGAGGCAGGTGAGCGGGGGAGATGGCGGTGGTAGGAGGGAAAGAGGAGATGAGGAGAGCGAGAGGGGGAGAGAGCCTCTGAAGAGGAGAAGAAAAATGAGAGAGAGAGAAAAAAAAGGAACGAGGCTTTTGATTCATGGTCGGGTTTGAGATAGGGGTTTGAGGGCGTGTCACGACCCGCACCCTAGAGTAAGGGCACGAGACGTGCGTACGTCCAGCCTACGCCGCAGTGTCGGTGGTAGAACGTTGTCCTAGGTCACAACATCTAACAATATAACTCTAAACAGTTTATACTCTCCGAATGGGGGTGATATAGCAGTAAATGAACTCAATCACAACTAAGGAAGAGATAGCACGATATGATATAGAACACAAGGAAATACAGATGATAAAACAGTCTAAGATAAGATCCCAGCAAATATCTAGAGTACAAATCTCAGCTACTGAATATGAAAGAATATATACAACTTAAAATCTCTGAACAGAAGTAAAGTCTAGCTAAACAGTCTCAAAACAACATAAAATAAGATAAGGCCTAACTAAACTAGTCTAGGCAATGGGGGTGATGTCCTCAGCTAGAGCTGGGTCCTCCTGAGAGTCCAGCTCGCAAGTGTCATATAGGGCTGCCCCGTAGAAGGTATCCACACAGGCCTCCTCCTCGTCCTCTGTAATATTTTCAACAGGTCCAGTCAGGATAGGAGGGAGTAAAGTACATCTCAACAGTTCATAGCAGGTTAGAAAATATAATCATACAGAAAAGTAAGATACAGGTACTGAAGGAAATACAGTATATAAACAGAGAGAGAGAGCTGTAATAGAAATATCTACTATAAATAGAGACTAACAGTGGCTAGTGAGTCAGAGTACAATATAGACATATAAATGGCATAGGAGATTCTGATGAGACACTATGGAAAGATTCTGATAAGATACTACTTGGGTATTATTCACATGTCTACTTCTACTCCCCCGTACCCCCAATCAATACACAAGGATCCAACCAGGTTATGTTATGATTCCATGCAAAGGCCCCCGAAGGGTGATACATGGATGTCCCATAAATGGGGATTCTAGAAGATTTTAGGATACCCAGTAAATGGGATAAGGATTCAAGGAGACTCTGTGATCATAAGAGTATATGTCACAAGTGATCAATGAACCAATGAAGCATAGTGATACGCCATGTAAGTAAACGCACAGAACATGTAGTACCCGATGCTCCCTAAGGATAACATCTCAAGAAGGGATCCATATAGTACCAATCCGTGTGACCAACGTGACAGTAACAAGTAAAGTAATTTAATACAGGAAATAATTCTAAGCAGGATATAAAATGATCAGAGAATGTACTCGCCTGGTATCTGAGTGTCCAATATGAAAGTACTGTCCGAGGAGTGGTGTCTGGCACCTAATTAGAACGGCATAAGTCACAACAAGCCTAAAATGGTAAAATGAAGTTCTACTATGCACTCTGCATGAGTCTAGGTCAATCTAGGCCAAAGTCAACTCTTGGTCAACTCTGGTCAACCCTAGAAGTCAAACTTGGTCAACTATGGTCAAACTAGGTCTAACAAGTCTAAACTAGGTCAAACAAGTCATTCTAGGCTAATCAAGTCTATACTAGTCTATTACAACATAAAGCCAACCCAACATCACACAACCTACATTGCATGCCTTTTGGCCTACACATGGAAACTATACTTGGCTATATGCCACTACCTATAATACATTAGGCAATCAATATTACATAGAGACATATACATATTTATATACTTTACATTAGGTTATAAATTATATTCATTAGGAACCATCACATATATACATATATATATATATATAGGCTCAAACATATATACATATAGGTATACATATATAATATATCTACATTAACTATATGCATATACATTACATATATAGCTATACACATATAATATATACTCATGCATATGTATATAGAGAGAGAGAAGACATGAGTGTGTGTGCAATGTGTGAAGAGTGACAGTGAACTTAGCTAGGTGTGTGTGTGTGAAAACTGTGAAAACAGTGAGGGTGTGTATGTGTGTGTCATGTGTGTTTAAACAGTGGTGTAAGAGTGTGGCTGTGTGTGTGTGTAGAGAGTGAGGGAAAGGAAGAGAGTGATGTTTACAAGAGGGAATGAGGGGTAGTCATACTGGACTGTGCAGGAAAACATGGAAGGAAAGGAAATCAAATGCATACAAAACAGTTCATATAGTTAACAGTTTCAGTCCAACAGTTCAAACCCGATTTCAAGTTCATTTCATAACCAAATCAACCCAAAACTTAACCACAGTTAGATAACATATAGGAGTATAGTATTAGGGACTTAAAACCAAACATTAACAGCATTACTTAGGCTAAATCAACTGTCCAAACTCAATTTAAAAACCTAGAAAATAACAGATTAATACTTGTTTCAGAAAATTGGGGGTAAATGAGAATTTGATATTAAAAACCTTACCTAATAATTGTTTTAATTTTTTACCACTTTTTATAACGATTGTGTATAACAATGTCATATATGTGTGAACAATATATAACGCTTAGCGCTATAAATTGCTATAATAGGCCAAAAATGTTATAACAGGATATTTTTCTTGTAGTATTGGGTTTGCAACTCAGGTTTTGGGCTTTTGAAGTTTTTCAAGCAGTTAGGAAATTGGTTTTTGGTTTTTGGCTAGTTTTTAAAACAAATAGGTATTTTTTAGAACATTTTTGGGTAGCCTATTGTCAGTACAACTCAGTTTATATTGTACTCCTATACTCAATAAAATGTGAAAATTATATTGATAATTGAAAATTGAAAATATAGACGCAATGACAAACACATCTCCAAGTCTTGAACGGTATTACGCATAATCTGTAGCAGTTCGCCGAAGTAGCCTTTATATCGAGATAGGGTTAGATAAATTATTAAAATCCGGTTCGATCATGACCAATGGGCCAACAATCTTCTCTATTTTGATAATTGACAAACCTTGACCGATATAACATCTTGATCTTGATTTGACAAAAATATCAAAATGTTTGTTCATTTGTTTGGTACTGTCTCCTCTTGGTAGAAATTATCCTGAAAAAGATGTTAGGTCCTTTTCTCCCCCTAGTCACTTAGAAAAATAATTGCAAAGAGATAAGATCTCCCGTAATTCATGCATAAAAAACAACGTTGAAGAAAAGCAGAGATAATATAAAAAAATATATACAAATTTCACAAACAATTTATGAATTGAAGTAGTAGCTAAAAATTAATGCTAAGCATAAGTGCATACCAAAAGAGACAATAAACACAAAAATAAAAATGCATAATAATAAGAAAGAGTTTAGAACTAACAACTCAGCATCTCAAATAGTCATAGGAGTGCAAAAAAAATAATATAGTCTTGGAATGTAGGAATATTTCTAAGAACATATAGACATAAACAGAGTAAAAAAAGATAACATCTAGACAAATACAATAACGTCTAGATCAACTCCGCATCATCGTCAGCACGATCAGTATCAACACCATGTCCAGAAGGACCAGCCCTAGAAGTGTCAGCTCAATAAGATGGATGTGGAGTAGCACAAGAACCACAGTACCAATCATCAGGGCCGGTCCTGAATAATTGAAGGCCCTGTGCAGATCTCAAAATCTGGCCCTATAAATTTATTTATTTATATTTTTTTAATGTATTATTTTATGTCTTTATCAGAATCTCTCGAGATATTATCGATTGTATAGTATAACTGAATCTATAAATACTTATGAAACAAAATAACCAAAGCTCAAATTATCTATATTCAAGCATATTACATAATATAATAAAGATATTTTACATAAAAGATGTACTGATCCTTAAATTGTCAAACTTTGGCCTCCAATTCTTCTTTTATCGATCTGTTGATGAGAACATATAACAAAATGAATAATGATCAATACCCAAATGAGAAGTAATCTATAATCATAAAATAAATAAAACAAAAAGAATAGAACAGTAAAATTACCTGACAAAACTTTTTCAATGGATCTTCAATAATAAATTGAAACTATTACTATACTACCAAGAGAACCAAAAAAGATAACAGCTAGTGCATTACTGCTTTTTGAACATTGATCTTATTGCATTCTTAGAAGCAAAATCATCAATTAAACTTTCATGATCAATTTTTTTCCAAAAACTCATTTTCAATTGAAATCAAAGCCAAACTATTTAATCTTTCTTGCGACATAGTTGATCGCAAGTAAGATTTCAATATTTTTAATTTTGAAAAACTTCTTTCAGCCGATGCAACTGTAACAGGAATGGTCACCAAAATTTATATGCTAGACAACAAGTTGGATAACAATTCATTCTTTTCAAGAAATTTAGTATTGCACTAGCTGTATCTTGTTCTTCTAGTAAATGTTTTTGTAATAGTTGCAATTCATTAAATAAATCCTCACCATCGATGTCTGAAATGTGACCATTTTCTAACTTCTTTTCATGATTGTTGCAGCTTGTCTTCAGTTCATCAGCATCTAATGAACTTAACTTCTCTGCTGTAAATAAGAAGCCGAATGTGTCTTCATATTGCTTATATTGCTCAAACCTTCTTTCCAATGAACCGATTGCTTGATCAACTATGTATACAAAGTACTGAATTCTGAAGGATTCTTGAGTTAATTCTTCATGGACCGGTTCAGAAGACTCGATAGCAATCTCATCAAAATGTTTTTTTATACAAATTATTCTCTTTTTGTTCTTGGGAAACACCGAATCAATATCCAATTTACCCGCAATTTCTTTAGCACAATCCAAAGCCTTCTCAAATTCAACTTCTCGGTACTATTAAAAAAAAGCAATCAGAGCCTTCACACTATCCATTGCAACATCAACACGCATATTTTCACATTGTAATTCTTTGCTGACTATATTAACTTTAACCAAGATGTTATACCAAATAACCATACCCACAATAAACTCAAAATTTCAAGTTCGTATTCTGCCAAACAAGTAGCTTCACTTTTAGCCTTTGCCTCTTTCTCACTTTCGGCAAGCTGAAGTAGAGCTTCTCGTATTTCAGGAGCTTGAGTCACTATTGCTTTCACACTATTATTTCTACTTTCCCATCGTGTAGTCGACAATGATTTTAGAGTGAAACATTTTTCTGGTAGATTATCCTTCAACATCTTCCACCTTTTGTAGAATCTGCAAACAATGTATAAATACATTGCACAACTCTAAAAAAGTTTACTGCTTTACTGCAAGAGTTTGATATATCAGACAGTGTCAAATTGAGAGAATAAGAACCACATGGTGTATAAAATGCTCTGGGATTGATGTCTAAGAGTTTTCTTTGTACACCTTTGTGCCTCTCCTTCATGTTTGACCCATTATCATAGCTCTGACCTCTGACATTATCAATATCAATATCAAGATGATGTAGCACATTTTGCAACTCTTCAAACAACCCTTGACCTGTTGTGTTACTCACAACCAAGAATTGTATAAAATATTCTTATACCTTTATTGGAATAGTAGAGACATCAACACACCTTAATATCAATGTCATCTGTTCTAGTTTGCTAATATCAGGAGTACAATCGAGTATTACAAAAAAGTACTTAGCTTTTTTTATTTTTTTTTAGGATTGCACCTTTAATTTTAGAAGCTAGCAAAAGTATCATCTCATTTTGAATCTTGTGACTCAGATAATGGTAATGAATCTCATGATTTTGTTTCCTTCGGAGATGCTCTTTCAAGGTTGAATCCCACTCGGCAACCATTTCAACTAAAGCCATAAAATTTCCATTACTTTCTTCAAATATCTTCTCATTACTTCCACGGAACGCCAAGCTCTGTTTAGCCAAATATTTACGAATGCAAACAATCTCCACAGTACCTTCCTCCAGTGTTCTGTTTCTTTGATGATTTGGTCCTGCACAACTTTATCAATGACTTGATTATTTTCCAGCCTAGCATGCAACTCAACCCAAATAGACATATGATTGATATGCTCTGCACTTCTTTCATGTGTTTTCAAAGTGTTTGCCAGGTGTCCCCAATCCCTTACTCCATCATGCGCTAATTGACTTTGTTGTGGTCGACTCTTAAACAATTTACAGCAAAAGCAAAATACCTTATCAAGATCCTTGGAATACACTAGCCAATTTCGATGATGCTTCTTTCCGTTTGATAAGTACTTATTATAGAATTAAGAGGAGAACGTCTTTTCAGTCCATCTTTAGGGCCTTTTCCGGTTAACAAATATCTTACCGGACCTTTTTTCACCAATAAATCCCTCTATTTAGGATCAAGACTATCCCAATTTCTAGGATCATAGATGTTCAAGGCAATATCTCCAATTTCATTATCATTACCATTCAAACCAAGTTCTACCACATTTTCTTCCTCATGATTCTCCGCATTTTCTTCTACAGGTACAACACCATCTTCTTCCGTAGGTACATACAAATGCTCTTCCTCTGTCGGTTCCAGCAAGTGCTCTTCAACGTCTACTGTTGTTGCCTCTGTAGGTTCTTTCACATGCTCTTCAATATCTATTGGTTGTTTGACAACAAATTTGTCAAGAGCTCCTCTTTGACTTTGAACAAAATGCTCCTCTTTGCTTTTTCTTTTGCACTTGGAATAACCCGATTCAAATTTTCTAGTAGGAGGCATTCTAGACACAATATATCTGAAACTAGACAAAATAGATCTTCAAATTCCCAAATTATATGAAAGAAAAAAAATCTGAAACTAGACACTTGCATATAGACACTTTCCATCAATAAAAGTATTACAACATAGCATAATTGTAAGAAAATATACACAAAATGATATCAAAATTCACACAAAAATTCTCACCATGTCATAGCTATTCTTTGCTCAATTGAGATCCAAAAGCAAACCAATTATTCCCAGTGGGATGATATTGTTCTTCCATATATAAATATAAAACTAAATTCACAATAGGATCACAGTTCTTAAACCAATAATAAATTCATAATGAGAATAAAATTCTTAAGAAAAAATTTGTACCTCTTAGAGATGAATCATTCCTGAATTTCCTATTACAGTTGCATCGGATTAAGAAGAATAAAACAATGACTAAGTTAGTATTTTTTCATAATACAACTCTAATCAACGAAAAAAATTCTTCATCGTTGTTTTTAATAAATTCTTATGAAAAATAAATTATTGGTTGGGTACACTTGCATATAGAAATTTGTACCTCTTAGAGATGAATCATTCCTGTAACACGACCAAGCATTCTCTAAATCTCTATTTCCTTGTCCTTAAAAAAATTAAGAATCAATGAACTATGAAGAAGTTAGTATTTAGTAATAAAAAAATTGAAAGAAGAGAAACCCACAGATGCATAGTCTGAGACTCTGAATCTCTATCATGTATGCTTTTGATACCATCTAAAATTGGTGGGACACAGAAGCATAGTTGGCAACGCAAGGGCCGAGGTGTAGGTTATGCTTGTGCAGCTTCTCGGAATAAAACTTGCGATGGAGGCATGGCCGGCCCTTTGGATTGCATAGGAGCAGCTAATCTAGGTATGACTTAAATTGTAAAATTACAAAATTGGCCTCCCTTTTTTTTGGAGGCCCCTCAAAGTATGAGGCCCTGTGCATATGGACGTTAGGCACAGGCCCAGGGCCGGCCTTGCCAATCATAGGCTTTACCGGGGTTGCAGTAGTGATGAATCGCCTCATCCTCATAGCGGTAGCCAGAAATAGTAGGATCTCGTGGAAGAGAACTGACATGCTGACCACTCTAAGCAAAACGTAGATCCGTAAAAGAATTTGCATGTGCCTGAAACCGACTGGAATCATGAAAATCATGTTTCCTCAATGTGTCGATCACAAACGCATATTAGGAGTTGTGTTCATACAACTGAGCATGTTATATATCATCCATATGCTGATCAAGACCCTTACATAATATACGGTAAGTCTGAGGTGGAGGAGGTGGCACAGTAGGAGGATCAGAAGTGACAGATGCACTATTACGAGAGAGATGCAGAAGCTTGGGCTCAGTCACGAGCATAAGAGGATAAGTTAATCTCAAAGATGACAGGAACGATCATCGCGTATTCCTCTCGCGACACCTAGCCATCATTTCGATAATCGTCTTAGGGACGGAAAAAGGAATCCCATTACGAATATGATAGAGAGTAGACATTTCAAGACTAGTTACATCGTCTTTTGAAGTAGATTTTGGTAGTATAGTGAAATAAACAATACGATGTAACTCATAGAAGAACAAGTTCAAGTGTATGGCTTTGAACTTGTTGGGACAGATGGGATCAGGAGCACAAAGTTGAGTCTTAAAGTTGTTCAAAGTCATGTCGTTTGGAAATTCAAAACCAATAATATCGACAAGTGGCTCACCTACATTTGGAAATTTGTAGGATCGTTGCTAAGTCTTTATCATTGAATTGAATATCAATGCCGACGACACGACTTTTCATAAGATAATAATTATCGGCTAAAATGAAATTGCAGTAAAAAAGTCGAATTGCAATTTTGGCAATAGGAAATGATTGCATAACAAGATTATGCAATCCCAAAGTTTCAAAGTAGGGTTTGTCAGACAGGAAGATCCTCTACTATATCGGTGCTGGGACAAATATTATGAATTAAAAAATATACATACCACAACAAACATTGTTTAAGAGTTTCAAAGAAAAACTCATTGAATACCCCATCGTCCGTCTAGACAGGCGAAAAGAGAGATCCTTGGATAAAATCAGAAGATGAGACTTTTTCCTAAGATGTCTTCTTTCTCTTGAAAGGGTTATTGATTCTAGGAATGATTTCTAATAAAAAATAGAAAATTTCCATAAAAATAAGAAATTATGAAATGGAGAAATGAAAGAGATTATACCATCTCAAAATAGAGCATGTGGAAGAGGTGAAGATTCCACGGCCGAATCCAAAGTTTCGATGCAAAACTCTAAAGGAATAAGGAGGAATCAAAGATAGAAAATCTAGGGTTTGGGTGCTTTTTGTAGATGCTGTGGTTCTGTTTGGGGAGGAGGAAGATGATAAAAAGTGGGTCATTCAATTATGTTTAAATACCCAACGCCAGTCGAGTTTAGCCCAAACTTGGGCCGAATTCGGGCCAAGTTCGCCTAGAACTCTGCTGAGGTATTGCACTCATCATTCATTTTCAATTATTTAATTCCAAGATTTAAATTTTATTTAATATAATTAAAATTATTTTATAAATTAAATTTTGTTACATAGCAAGTATTTCAGATTAGCTGTAGGGGTACTGTTCCAGCTAATAGAGGTTCACAGGAGAACGCTTAAGTACCCTTTCGCTTTAGCCATAGTCGTGATGATAGACAGACACTTTGTAGGCTTGTCTCGAAAATAGTTTTTGCATATTGAAAAATAATTGATAAGATAAAATTAATTAATATTATTGATATTTAAAATTCCTAATTCTCGACGTAAATAATTTAAGCGATCTTCCGCTAAAGGTTTTGTAAAGATGTCAGCTAGTTGTTTCTCTGTGTCTACATATTCTAAATTAATGTCTCCATTTGCTTGATGGTCTCTAAAAAAATGATGTCGACTCTCAATATGCTTAGTGCAAGAGTGACATACATGATTCTTAGTCAAGTTGATAGTGCTAGTATTATCACAAAAATGGGTATATGTGTGTAGTGTAAATCAAAGTCTTCTAAGGTTTGCTTCATCCATAAAATTTGTGCACAACAATGTCATGCGGCTATATACTCAGCCTTAGTAGTCGATAATGCGACAAAATTTTTCCTTTTGCTAAACCAAGAGACTAGAGCCTTACCTAGGAAATGACACGTGACGCTAGTACTTTTTCTATCCACTTTGCATCCAGCAAAATCAGCATCCAAATAACCGGTTAGGTCAAAGGACGTAGTTTTGGAATACCATAAGCAAACAAAAGAAGTGCCTTTAAGGTATCGAAAGATATGCTTAACTGCGCACATGTGTGATTTCTTAGGATTAGCTTGAAATTTTGCACACAAGCAAACAATAAATATTACATGAGGGCGACTAACAGTTAAATAGAGTAAACTACTAATTATACCTCAATACTTATTTATGCCGACAGGTTTGCCTTGTTCGTCTACATTGAGCTTGGTTGAAGTTACCATTGGAGTGCTAAGAGGTTTGACGGATTCCAGATCAAACTTCTTTAGCAAATCTTTTATGTACTTGGCTTGATTGATGAACGTCCGATTGTTGGTTTGTTAGATTTACAGTCCAAGAAAGAATTTGAGTTCTTCCATCATGCTCATCTCAAACTCATTCTGCATACACTTAGATAATTCTTGACAGAGAGATTCATTAGTAGATCTAAAGATAATATCATCTACATAAATTTAACTTAAAAGAAGATTTACATTTAAAGACTATAAAAAGTGTTGTGTAAACCTTACCTTTTGAAAAACTATTATCAAGCAAAAGGAGCTTAAACAGTCGTACCAAGCACGAGGGGCTTGTTTCAAATCTTATAGGGTTTCTTCAACTTGAATACATAATCCAGGTTTTTGAAATCAGTGAAACCTGGAGGTTGAGCTTCATACACTTCTTCTTTTATAAAACCGTTAAGAAATGCGCTCTTTACATCCATTTGAAAAAGTTTGAAATTATAAAAAAATGCAAATGGATTCTTATCTTGCAACTGGGGCATAGGTCTCATTGTAGTCGATACCTTTCTTTTGTTGTATCCTTGAGCTACGAGTCGAGCCTTGTTACGAGTGACTAAACCATTCTCATTTATTTTATTTCGGAATACCCAACGGGTGCCAATGACAAGACGATCAATGGACTTGGGAATAAGTTCCCAAACTTGATTCTTTTCAACTTGGTTTAGTTCGTCTTTGCATATCATCTAACCAATAGTTATCACTACATGCTTCTTCAATTGTCTTAGGTTCTAACTGTAAAATAAATGTGACACAAGAAGCTATATCTCTGGTAGAGGAACGAGTACTTATGCTGTTGGTGATCTCACCTATTACCAAGTCCTTGGGGTGGTCAACCAAAAACTTTATCCTTTTGGCAGACTCTCAAGGAACCTGGTTCTGGTTTCTAGTTTTATCGATGCCTTTTTTGGTACACTACAAGAAAATACAGTTTTATAATGGATAAAAACCGTCATATATGACAATTTATGACGGTTTTTTTGAAGCATGCGACCGTCATGAACACGGGTGTGATAAAAGTATAGAAAAACTGTTATATATGATATACACTTATACGACATTTTTTAATAAAAACGAGATAATTAAGTCAATTATATATAACACTAAATTTGAAAACGCCATTAATATTATCATTATATATAACATATCTGTCCGAAAGCATTATGACTAAGACACATATATATAACGCTTGATAAAATGATCTGGTTCTGTAACTATTCATAAAATGTACATGAAACGTTATAAAAAGAACTTATACATAACACTTTCTAACGTCCTATTCTGGTTATTCACACACATATATATCACCTGTCAAAGCTTATAATTCAATGCTTTACAAAAAATATATGAATTTTTTGAGACTCACTGTGGTCCTCCGTTCCAACCGTTTCGAGGATGTCAAATTTATTGTTTAAGACGATTCCTGAAGATGATGAAGGGTCGGGAACTCTAGTCTGGGAGGTAGATTTCTGGGAGTGAAATTGGTGACGACTGTGACTGGCACTAGAGTCGAACCGAAGGTGGCAGTGTGGCAGGCCTCTTTCTTCTTTAATTTTGGATGGGGACTTGAGAGGATAGGGGACTTGAGCTTATTGTTTGGTTGGGGGTGGCAGTGTATCGGGCCTCTTTCTTCTTTAATTTTGGATAGGCTCTGTAGCGTCACTCAAAGGAGTGGCCGTGCATGTGGCAGTGCTTGCAGAAGACAATGTTATTATCGTAAATAATACGTTATGTGTACGTTTTATTCCCGAAGGATATTTGGATGAAGTTGGGAAGCTCTTTGGTCAGATCAACCTCTATGTACAGTTTAGCGTAGTTAGCTTTGGAAAGGGTACACGTTTCATCCGCCAGGGCGACGAAAGTTCCCAAGGAGTTGGCTATTCTATACAACGCGACGGAGACGAAGCACATCTGCGGTAGATTCGACAGAGTGATCCAGATCGACGCAATCGTCGAATCCTCCTTAGTATTAAATTCTTGAGACCATTTCTCAATCTTCATGATGTAGAGTCAATTTTTGCGGAGCCTCTGGACCAAACGATCTTATGGTCTCCTTCCAAAGATAGAAAAAGAAAAAAATGTTTGAGGTCAAATGGGGCAACCCTGTAGACTGATGAATGTCCCCAAGTGGCTATGACTTCTTGCATTCGAGTCAGCTTCGGGCAGCCTATGGGAAATTTGAGAATGAAAGTGAGGGTGAATTGCTCTGAGAGGGTTTCCATGGACGAAAATGGTATGTTGATGTCTAGGGCTTCCGGAGAGGCAGAAGGATCAAAATCCTGAAGCTCCACATCGAAAATAATGAGGGAGTTCTTCAAGGTCAGGCCTCACTGATGTGCATAGCTGGGGCAGATGGGGGGTTTGACCGTCGGGCTGGCGTAGGGATCACATCGCCAGGGGGTGCGTGCAAGAGGAAGGCGCACCAGCAGAGGAGGGAGACGGTGGACGAAGGGGCGCGGAGGCTCCGACCATACTAGGTGCAGGAGGAGGGCCGATGATAGATAATAAGTCAGCTACAGCATGCAGAAAAGTGTGCACGACGGAAGGCGCTAGGGGCGCCAGCTCCTGAGTGGCGCCATCAGACCCGGAAGGGAGGGGAGGGTACGTGCCACCAGAGGTGAGCGTGGTAGGCTTGGCGCCAACGAGCACCAGAAGGGAAGAGTGGCCGACGCCAACCGCAAAGGACCTTGGTGGTGCAAGAGCGCGCACGCCGGTCTACGCCAAGGACTGATGCTCCAAACCAGAGGGTCACACGCCAACCGAAGAACGCACGGCCGACCCAGTGCCAAAAGGCGCTAGGAGAGAAACTACACCAAGCCCAGGGAAGCTCATGCTAAATGCAGAGAAGGAGGGAAATTCAAAATTTAAAATTCGAATGGGTGGCTGGACGGCTGAAGGACAGAAGGAGAGGATAAAACAAGGGCCAGTGAGGCAGTAGTGAGGAACTGGCAGTCACCGTCATACGGCAACAGCGGGGGAGCCGCAGTCAGCTGAGGGGAGCGGACGGGGCCAAGGCCAGCGGGAGCCGAAAAATGCTCGGGGGCGGGGGCCCCCACCATCGTCGGGGATGACAGCTGGTGGGAAGCCACACCAGCCCAGCCGACCAGGAAACCGAGCTGGAAAGGAGAGAGCGGGAAGAGTAGCAAGGGGTGGAGGGGGAGTGGCGGAGGGGGGGTGTACGGATGGTGAACGTAGAGGGAGGCGGCAGGCGAAGTAGGTCGGGAAGGGTCGGGGGAGGCCGAGAAGAGTGAGCAATTCCGACGGCCAAGGGGCCGATACGCCATAGGCGGAGAGCTCCGTCACTGTGGCAGGTACAGACGAAGGGGCCGGGGCCGACTCAGGAGGGGGACACCCCAAACGGGAACGAAGAAGAGGGAGCTCTAGAAAACATTCTTATATATATATATATATATATATATATATATATATATATATATATATATATATATATATATATATATATTTTTTTTTTTTTTTTTTTTATATATATTTCTTATATATATATATATATATATATATATATATATATATATTGATATACATATAAATTATATGGATATTCGTATATGTGAATATATGATGGTATGTAGGTTGGGCTTGGCATATGGTGTCTTGGTAAACCAAGGACATGGGGTGCATTGATGCATGGGTAGATATAGGTAGCTATCTAGGGTATTGATCTGGATTGACTAACCTTGACTTAGTTTGAATTCCTTGACCTAGAATTAGCCTAGAAGAATATAATTAGTACATCTAAACACACTGTTTACTCTAGAACAACAAATAACTTTATATATCTCAATATAGGTTTGTGTGACACCACCTTGGGCATCGATCTTCATTCACTGCTCTAGACGACAGATGAGTACATTCTCTGATAGTTTTTATTTACTTGATGATTATTATGATTCAACTTCTAGTATAGTTCTATTTGATTCTCTATCACAACATGGATTGGTATTCTAGATTCGTTCATTTTTGACACATGTATTTAACTTGTTTAGCCCCTACTACTAGAACTACTCACTAGAACCACCTACTGGAAACACCTACAAGCACCACTTACCTTTTGGCTAGACTCATACTCTATTTATGTGTCATGATATAGATTCACTTGTACTTATCAGGGCAGGAAAATAGTTGAGTAGATATGTAAACATTTCCAATCATACTAGAACTACCCCCACAAGAAAGATAGCCATTGCCGCTAGGCCAAACGTGCGACGTGCCATATTCACTACAAGTCTAATCGTTACAGATAGCCGTCGTATGCTTACCAAGCGTACTATGTGTCGTATTTATCCCTAGCCATTTACATGTCGAACTAGGTAGTTCAAAACACACTGGATTAGCGTCTTGTACTAGGTTAACATTTGTGTCATGTTATACTTATTGGACTCACATCACATTGTTCTAGTTTTGCTATCTCTATTTACAGTCTTCCTTGCCATGTTCTTCTGATTCACTGTAGTACTTTTCTTGTTCTTTAAGTAACTGCTATTCTAATTCAATTCCTGTCTCAAACTTTCCACGTTCATCAAGTATTATTGTCTATAACTACTTTATATTTTTTGTCATTTATTTGGAAATGCTAGAGGGGATGTGCTCGTTCCATCCTGACTGGATTTTCTTCTAGATGATTGCTTAGAGGATCCGTGTCCTACCTACTACGAATCTGAGTAGGGGATAGCTACCTTGGGTCCTGATTCTTAGGTGTGATCACCGGGAGACTAAGTACTAGATTTGGCTTTGTGTTAGTTTCATTGTTAGAACTTTTGGCTTGTGTTGTAATGATAATTTTGTCATTATATTTGAGATTTGATTTTGGATATTATTTCAGTTGTTGTTGTTGAGTCTTTATAGTTATTTAGACTTCTTTGATATTTTATCCTATTTTAGACTGTGATTGAGTATTTACTACATTATTATACTTGGCCTCCATTCGGAGTTGAGATCTATGACAGGTATATTATATCTTGTGTGAGTTGTTAGTTAGCGACCTAGACAGCGTTCTCCCGCCAATTCTGCGGCGTAGGCTGGGCGGTGTTACGCACTCGTGCCCCTATATCGGGTACAGGTCATGACAGTTTCTGCCTCATATTCAAGTCCTTCTGAGTGAAGACATACTTTTATGATTTGTAAAGATCTCCACTCGCTCCCCGTATACATAATGCCCCCAAAGCTTCAACGCAAAGATCACTACGGCAAGCTCCAAATCGTGAGTATGATATTTTTTCTCATGAATCCTCAATTGTCTAGAAGCATAAGCTACAACCTTCCCATGCTGCATCAATACACATCCCAATCCTTTTTCGAAAGCATCTCTATAGATCACAAACCCTCCGAATCCAGATGGAATCATCAAGATGGGTGTAGTGGTCAGGCGCTTCTTCAACTCATCAAATGTTGTTTGGAACTCCTCAGTCCACACGAACTCCTGCTCCTTGTGGGTCAACCAAGTTATCGGTTCTGCAATCCTCGTAAAGTTCTCTACAAACCTTTGGTAATATTCGTCAAGCCTAAGAAAACTTCTCACCTCAGATGCATTGGTCGGAAGAGGCTACGTCTCTACTGCAGATATGTTGGCTAGATCTACAAAAATGCCTTCTTTCGAGACAACATATCCAAGGAAAGAAACATGGTCTAAAGAACTCGCATTTGCTCAGTTTAGCATAGAGCCTCTCGTTCCTCAGTGTCTCCAAAGTAATCCACAAATGCTGCTCGTGCTTCTCCCAGTTTTTCGAGTACACCAAAATATTATCGACAAAAACAACCATAAACTGATCCAAATATTGGTGGAATACTCTGTTCATCAAATTCATGAACACTGCTGGCACATTTGTCAACCTGAAAGGCATCACTAAGAACACATAATTGTCATGCCCCGATTCGCCGACTCATTCGTCCTCACTTTAACGCAAGACGAATCGATCGTCCTCGCTGGGACATGATGTCATACATGTCTAATTTGGACTTGTATAAGGCAAGTATGTGCATTTGATAATTCTTTTGAAACAACAAATTGAAATTAAACAATATAGAGAGTTGAAGACACATTATAGGAAGAAATAAGCTTTTCATTGATAAAACTTGCAAAGTATGTGCAACATTATTTCTATATTACATATGCCGTTGCGGGTACATTCTTTGAAACACAAAAAAAGACTTTCGACAAGCTGTCATGAAATAATCCTTATCGTTCCATACATTCATGCCCCTTTATACATTTGAGAAAAAGCCTTTGATCTGAATTGGGCTTCAAAATACTTCAAAATTTGAGAGCTATGAGCCGCCTCCCGTTCTTCAGCTTCAGCTTAGTCTAGTGCTCCGCAGTGCGCTCGTTATCTTAATAGTTGGGGGCTACCACACTTGCTAGTGAGCGGAATGAACCCACTTGTCCAAACCGGCACTGCTTATTAAGGATTTCAAGCATTCAAAGTGATATTTCTATTTAGAACTATATGAGTTGCAGTTCTTATCGAAGGCATAGTTTAAAGCAGTAAACAACATAACCATTTTCAATGAATCTTACCATGACCGTGCTCCTTCCTGCATAAAAAAAATATAATACTTACCACCTGCACAAGAAAATAGGTGAGCATGCTATCTATTTTTATATGTCATCATTGGTGTTACGACACCACTAGGGACAACTCTCAATAGTATTGTAAGATGCCTTACAGTCCAGGTTACGAGCCTAACTGGGGATCTCGCAATGCCTCGAACAAAACAAGAATCTCAAATTCCCCTAGATTAATTCGATCCCGGCATGCCTAGATACCGCATCAAGGAAACAATACCTTGTGTACAAGTTGTCCATGACCATGCAGTTGTATGAACAGTTTAAGCTAGGAAAGATAATACACAAACAAAGTTTAGTAGTAAAAATTTATGTCTCATGTAATAATTCATCAATTTTCCTTAAATCCGTATGTTCAATTTGGCGACTCGCAAGTACCAAATACTCTGAGGCACCGTACCACAGATCGATGTTTTGATGTCCTTTATTTTAATAGTTTTTCGATTCTCGCCACGATGCGAGGTGCTAAGTTAATATCTCTAGGCCTATCTATCCTAGTTACGTTATAGTTATTCTACGTTCTTTCTCGATTTGAATGTGGGACTTGAAATTTGTTGGCATGAAGGAGTAAAAATGAAGGGGCCGAACCACCCACGTAAAAGAAATGCGCCGCTAGTAGGAGAACGCTTCGCGACGATCAAATGTCAGTTATACGAACTCCTACAATGGCAATAATATCATATCAAAATTCCTCCTTCAATCTTTTCCCTTCGAAATTTCCAAAAGGCACATTTAGAAATCGACGCGAAAGCACACTCATAAAAACCAAGCAGCAAAACATCCAGAAAACCAAGAAAACCAATAGCAGACCGGTCTTGTCACTCTCATTAGAGCTCATTTTCCAAGATACTGTCCGGTGCATCCAGGACTTATTCCAACAGAAGTCGATCTATTAGTTGGAAATATTTTCATATCATTCATCCAAATTGATTTTTTGATGTCCAATGCTTTTTGTATACCAAACTCGCTATTGAGTCAGACTAGTCTTCTATGTTTTCGACCATGTTTGACTTGCCATGAGCCTATTATATAGTGCTTTGCCTCAACGGGAGTAGGGCACTACATAATATACCAGTAAAAAAAAGTTTTATCCCGAAACATACAACAAGGGTCTGACCTTAATCAACGAATAGTAAAGGTTATTTCTCCTTCATTTTTGACTCTAGATCACAAGTCGACTCCTCAACAGAATGGTTGTGCCACAGCCCGCAAACCAAAAACATCGACCGATTTTGCAGGACTTTTTCTTTTTGATCCATAATTTGTACGGGCTCTTCTGAGTATGATAGATTGGCATGCAGCTTCAACTGATCGAAGCTAACAATATGACTTGGATCATGCACGTACTTTCGAACCATCGCTGGACAGCAATAGTCCCCTCGGAAGAATCTGAAGACAACAGACCACCTTGTTACCTAGGAGACTCCAAAAAAAAAAAAATCGCATCATCCCCCTGTAGTTCCTAGAGTCACTAGATCCACCTCCAAAGCGACAACAGCTTCTACTCCGTCCTCCACTCATGATTAAGATGCTATGCTGTAATGTGAGAGGTATAGCTCGGCTTTTAAAAGGCTCAAGTCCCTTTGTAGATCTCATAAAATTTCTCTGGTAATTATTATTGAACCAAAAGAGTCTGTCGACAAGCTCCTAACCTATCAGATGATGGAAGGTTTCCATAGCTCTTATTCTAGCCCTAAAAAGAATATTTGGGTGATGGTCTGATTTGATACTATGCTCTCACTTGTAGACTCTTTTGAGCAATCCCTTACCCTTACGATCTCCAATCCTATGCTTCCCTCTATGGCCATGTTATCTGCTATGTATGGCAGCAACAGTAAATAAGGCATGCGCCTTTTCTGGGAACACTTGGTTAGTAGGGACTTTAATGCAGTCACACGATTGGATGAGAAGTTTAGAGGACTACCTCCTAGCGCCGTCTCTTTGAATGAGTTTATCAATTTTCAATTGTCTGCGAGACTTTCTGAAATTCCTTTCTCTGGTAGCTGCGTCACGCGGGTTAATTGCCAAAGTGGACTCCGAAGCCGGGATCTAGGTCGGACCGAGTTTTTCTTGATGCAAATGTTTGGATTGGACCCCACTCTCCATGATTTCTTACCTAAATAGATCGGAGTCTAATCATGCCCCATGCTCATATCTCTATCTAGTGAGATGCCTGATTCTCACAAACCCTTTTGTTTTCTATACTTCTGGAAGGAGCACGAGGAATTCATATATGTTATGACGGAGACATGGGAGTCCACAGACCACGCAAATTGCTTACTGAAGGTTGGGTTGCGACTGGATGCTACCGGGAAGGCTTTTTCCAAATGGAGCCACTCTATATACAGGGACATATTTTAAGAGGTCAAGAAAGCTGTGGATGAAGTAAAAGTGGTAGAGGCTGCTTATGAAGTTGATCCTTCTCTTTGTCCATAGTGGCTATCACGAGGGCTCGACTAAAGCAAAGACTCAGGATAGAGGATGCATTTTGGAAACAAAAGGCTAGGGTCTGGGATAGAAATACAAAGTTCTATTATTCATGTGTGTCTTCCAAATGACGGCGACAACACATGCACCCCATCACTACAGATGAGGGAAATACCTTATTCAGCTCTAGGAGATTCAAGAGGCTACTAATGACTACTATAGCAAGGTATTTTCCCACCACCCTGTAACTATGCAAGAAGACTACCTCGATCATATTCCTTCCATAATCTCTCAAGAGGGCAACAATGCTCTTATTGAAAATCCTTCAATTGAAGAACTTTTGATATTGTTAAAGGCTTGGATCCTAGCAGTGGGCCAGGCCCGGATGGGTTACCTAGCTCTTCTATCACTATTGTTGGACTGTGAAAGGGAATGACATCCTAGATGCGATCCATATGTTCATGGATGGTTTCTTTCTGCCCAGGACTTTCCCGAGTATTTTTCTGCTCCCTATCCCAAAGAAGAACGACCCTAAGTTCCTTCAAGACTATAGGCCAATAAGCTTATGTATCTTTGTTAACAAGATTATCTTGAAGCTCTTGTCCAGAAGACTCGTTAGTGTTCTCTCTCAGATTATATGGCAGGAGAAAAGTAGGTTTGTTAAAGGCATAAAAATCATTGACAACATCATCCTAGCTCAAGAAATGATCTAGGTGTTGCACCATAAGCACCAGGGTGGCAATGTCGTAGTCAAATTGGATATAAGCAAGGCTTAAGATCGCATAAGTTGGGCATTTCTCCTTCGAGTTCTTCAAAACTTCGACTTATGTGATTAGCGGTTGACAATGTTTAGTTCTCTACTTTTATTAACTGTCGATTATCGGGTTTCTTCCAGGGCTTCTGTGGGATACAATAAGGTGACCCGATTTCCCTATCCCTGTTTATCATTGATGTAGAGGCTCTTAGCAAAAGACTCATACAGTTAAATTCCTCCCCTAGATATTACGGCTATTACTCCCCTAGAGGATGTCTACATATATCTATCATAGCTTATGCGGATGATGTCCTTGTCTTGTCCATGGTCGACATCCGCTGAATCTAAAAAATCATGAAAGTTATTAGTTAGTATGAAACTAATTTAGGACAGAAGGTAAATAGTGCCGAGTCAGCTATTTCTTATCATCAGAGATTACTCCTATCTGGATGGTGGAGATCCCAGAGGTGACTCCTATCCAGCTCCAAAACCCCCCTTCTACTATCTGGGATGTCCTCTCGTCGTTTGTAGAAGAAACGTCACCATGTACACTGACTTAATTGATAAAATTAGGTTTTGTATCTCTGGATGGAACAACAAGGTGCTTTCTTACGGGGTTTGGCTGGTCCTTATCAAGTCAGTGCTTCATCTATCCCTGTTTATTGTCTGGCAGCAAGCAACCCACCTAAAATAGTCCTTAATTCCATGGAAAGTATGTTTGATGGATTTCTATGGGGCTCCAAAGATGGTATCAATAAATGATCATGGCTCAACTGGGGTAGAGTCTCCAGGCCCAAGGAAGAATGTGGTCTAGGCGTTCGACGGCAGGCTGACCTGATGGATCCTCTCACAGTGAAGCTCTGGTGGAAACTTAGCTCTATAAACTCTCTCTTAACAAAGTATATGCAAGCTAAATACAGCTTCCACACACATCCTTCTCAGGTTGAGATCACATCGGCTGCTTCTAATGTATGGCAGAGGCTTCTTTATCGTCGTCAGTTGGGGGAAAGACAATTCTATAGTAGGACGGAGACTTTTCTAGTGGTCGCTTACATCTACGGGTACGTTCAATATCCCTACAAAGTGGGAGTCGATTCGATCCTACTTTCCATCCAATCCCTCATACCAAAATGTCTGGAATCCTTGCATACCTGCCAAATGGTCGGTGCTCCTATGGAGGATTTTGTGGAACAAGTTGCCAACAGACGATATCATCCAAAGTCTGCGCTTTTCACTGGCGTCGGCATGCCATTGCTACTTCCCATGTTCTACAGAGACAATTGCCCATATTTTTTTGGAACGGGGAGCTCATGAAATGGGTTTGGAAGTTCTTTCAGGCAGCCTTCAGGATTCGGGGAGGGGGTTCCGGTATCCTTACAAGATTTCATGTTTGGTGGCGTCGACAGCAAAAACTTATCAAGCAGATAGTAGTCAGAGCAATTTGCTGGGTTTTCTGAAAAAAATATGAACAAGTAGAGGTATGAAGCTTATTGCTATCAACGAATTCAACTTATTGCAGAGGTTAGGATGCAAATTAGAAAGGTGATGATTCTGTGTAGACACTCCAATATCTTGAATGCATATAATGTCATAAGGATGGGATAGATTTTGTAATGGCAGCATGTTGATGGTCTAAATAAAAAGGTGTTTTTAAAAAAAATATGCATATATTATAGAAACCCGTAGGACTAATTAGCCGCATGTAAAATCACTTGCTTGTAACCTGTTTCCTTCAGTTAGTAGCTGAGGACATAGACTGTCTTGGTGCGTGGTCCAGCCTACGTCCTTGATTGGTTGTCAGGTTTGATCATTGTGCTACGACATTCTATGGACCAAAGTTGTAACACAAAAGCCAATAACCTAACTAGATTTATAGGATGTACACTACAAGAAAAAAGGTCATTTATAGTGCGCGAAATGCGCCGTAAATGAGATTTTATAGCGTACATTTTGGTGCCGTAAAAGCTCATGCTGTAAATGATCTTATTATTTACGGCGCATTTACAATGACGTAAATGTAAACAAATTAACGGCATAAATGTTTTTTAATGGAATTTCGACAACCATTTATGGCATATTTCGTGGGCCGTAATTGTTCTTTCACGACATATATGTGTGCGCCGTAAAAGATATTTTTTACAGAATTTCGACAACCATTTACAGCATATTTCGTGTGCCGTGATTTCTCTTTCACGGCATACATGTGTGCGCCGTAATAGATATTCGCGCTGGGTCAAATACGACATATATATGCACACCGTAATAGTTATTCCCACAGGATCAAATACGGCATACATTTTGATGTCGTAAAAGATACTTTTGACATATTATATTTACCATTTATGACATATATAGCGTGCCATAAATGATTTTTTATGAATTTTTTATCAAATAATAATAATATTATTATTACTATTATTATTATTATTATTATTATTATTATTATTATTATTATTATTATTATTTCCATACCAATTCCTATTTATTTAAACAAGGATATCAATATTGGTAAACAAAGTATAGAACATAGCAAAAATAAGTTAAAGAAATAGTTGACTGACATATAATCCCAATCAAACTACAAAAGTGAAAAGTAATTCAAAAAAACCCAAACACGTGATATCGTAAAAAATAATCGAATTCAATAGCCAAAATACATCCATAGCAAACAAAAGGTTATGCCAAAGTATATCTTGCCATATTTAAATTAATAGCAAACAAACGGCCATGCCAAAGTATATCATGCCATATTGTCTCATGAACTCCAAAAGTATTTTAGTACTGAATTGTAAGAACAATACAATATTTCAATACAAATTGAGCTTCTATCATAATTTGTCCTACTTTGGGGGGAAAATGTAAATTGTCTTCTATGACAAATTTTGGCTTAAATTGTTGCAGAGGTGAAGCTTCAAACACAAAACCCAATTTTTTTTCATTGATTGATAACATGCACAAACATAAAATGTGTTTTAGTTCATTATATCCAATTTTATGTATATATAAACACAACAATGATAAAATATACATAAATAAATGAGTAATATGGGCACAAATTAATGTATGCATAAACATAACCATTGCTCAATCAGTTGTTCCATCATGTCCCATTCATTTCTTCACGTCTGATGTATTTGGTTAGTGAGATTTTGTATATGGCCATGTCCTCTCTTACTTTTATAACTCCTTCATGGTCAGCATTATATTTTCTCATGCTACTTTGCCATACTAATTCTCTGGAGTAGATAACCATGCATTTATCTTAAGATTGATCACAAGATGTAAGGTATTGTAATTGGCCTAAAGGAGACCCCTAATTGCTACTTTGCTACTTTGTCATACTAATTTTCTTACTTGTCAACGGCTAAGTACAATTTTAATGTTTTCATTATTAATTGGCCTAAAGGAGACCCCTAAGATGCATGTATGTCAACATGGAATATTTATTAACCATACTGATTAGGACAATAATATAGCACATATTGATCAGGACAGTAACAAATTAAAGTTTAGGATTAACTAATACAGTACATGCTGATCAGGAAAGTAACATACTTTTAAAGTACAAAACTGAAGACAAGGTAAGATAGGAGTTTTGTAGAGGTCATATTTTTTGTTCAAGCTTTTTTTTTATGAAAGACTGCAGATGGAAGAAGCCTAATCCACATTTCAGTCCACATTATGACATATTACGATAAGAAAAATATCATATAACATTCTAAGACTAACCTCATAAAGTAAATGTCCATATTTCATTGTGTAGTCCAGATTTTGTTTTTAAACCTGTAGAAGAAAAAGAATCACATAGTAAGAAATGCTTAAAAATCACACTTTTAGAAAAAAAAAACTTGAGAAAAATACAGTTTTACCTCAAATAAAGAAACCTAATCCAATTTGATGTATTGATAGTCCATGCAATTGTACTTTGTTCAGTACAACCAAGTTTTCCGAACTCAGATGTTGGTCGATACAAAACAATGTTATCAATCACATTGCGAACCCAAACTTTCCAACAATCATGGCCTAAAGGAACATGATGGACCAGAGCACTTGGATCTATTGATGAAATTTCAGCGGTAGCAACAACAACTTCATCTTTCGCAAACCAACTAAGCAATTTGCACATCTTATTCTCAAGATTAGAACCTTTAGCACCACTCGCTAATTCATTTTGTCTTCTTTGTGCTCCTTCACTACCAAAATCTTGTATACTTGCTCCACTTGCTTTGTTGTTTTTTTCTTTTGTCCTCTCTCATTAGCAAAAATTTCAATGTTTTTTTTTGTTTTGTGCTCTCTCGTTACCTTTCTTTTGTTTGCTTTTTGATCTCTCATTAAAAGATAGCTGATCGTTGGGATTTTCTTTGCATTTTTTTTTTGCTATATTGTTGGCCGAATGTTGAATACTTATGTTTCCCTATACTCATTATATTAAATTGGCCAAATATCAAATTTTGTTATCAAATGCAATGACAAGACCAAAAGAAAAGTTAATATAGATATTTCATAAACTTACAGAGTTATTTTCTCCTTTGTCTAACCGAACAAAGAGATCTTTCACTAACCCCTTCAAGCTGTCCACTTCATTCTCTAGTCTTTTGAGTTTATTACCCATATGAATTTGACCATCCACTTTTGAAGGATTTGATCCAAATCCAAGCCCTCTTACTCTTCCTCGTGGATCCGGACCAAGTACTTTTGCAACAGCATCATTTGTTATAGTATTATTTTGTGAAGGGTCTTCCTCAGCCTTATATTGCTTTACTTGTTGCTAGAAAAACAAAAATTGCATATATATGAATACTAAATTATAAAAACAAATAGAAATGAGCTTAAATACATCAAAATATTGTTACCACTATTTCCGAGTCTTGAACTTCTCCTTCTGAATTTTTCTTTCTTGCTTCATATGTATGAATCCAAAAATCATCCCTTGAAATTTCATCAGGTGTCGTACTTTTTTCCTTCTGCGAAGTAAAAAAAAAAGATAATCAACACTTATCTCACATTTTAAAGAATATATGAACCTAAACTATTATTCTTACCAACTCTTCTTCAACAACGGCAAAACTTTTTCTACTTGTACGGTGCACTAAATCAAGTTGTTTTGCTCGCATCTCTTCTGAATTTTCGAATTTTCAAAATTTGGAAATTTCACCTTTTCTAATTTTACGTTTCCTACTTAGCTCACCAGAGCCTTTTTGTGTGTTTGGCCGCTGGTAGTGACTGTGTTGACACAAAGTCACAGTCAACCAAATATTGACTACATTGACTAAATAATGTCTGTATTAATTCAATACGACACACGACGTCTGCATTCCGTTCAAGACAGACGACAGCTCAGTCTCCGGTTCTCAGTGTGTTTTCGAGTCTGTATTTTATATTTTCATTGAGTCTAGACTTGTGTACTCTGAGTCATACTGAGCTTTTAACACTTAGTCTACAGCCTACCCAAAATTCCAAGCTCCACTGAACCAAACACTGCCCAAAAATCCCCTTTGAACCACTCTGTGCTCTGGAGACAGAGTTCGGGCCGAACTCTGCCTCCACACAGAGTTCGGGCCGAACTCTGTCCCCTAGAAATCAGGAACCCTAATTTTAGGGTTAGCTGGTTGCTAGTTGTCCAACGGCCAAATATTTGAATTTTCCTACCCGAATTCTGGCCGAATTCTGCCTATAAAAACACTATAAATAGGGCATGAATTCTCTCATTCCAATCCATCCAATCTTCTTTTCTCTTCTCTTTTGTAGCTGAAATAAGCCATACCCTTCCCATCTACTAGCCACAAGCCTCCTAAGTCTCGAGTGCTCAGCATCTCTCAGTTAGGATTCTTGTGCAAGAGTCGAAGAAGTCACTTGGACAATTCCAAGCAAATCGCCACTGCGATCCTCTGTTAGAAGTTGACGTGCTCTTCTGAAGTAAAGGCACGGTTGTAAACTACTATTTCACAAATAGTGGATTTGAATCCTGAGCTAGAGTTCTCAGGCCTGGACTAGTCCTCCACGAGGGAAACCAGGTTAAAATCGCTGTGTTTGCGTATGCTCTTTTGATCTCCTTTTATTTTCCGCACTTTACTCTGATTATTTATTATTGGTGAAAGAGTTATTTTAATTGGTCATTTTTCTATATATACTCTATTTACCCCCCTCTAGAGTTGCCAAACTGTTCTTCAATTGGTATCAGAGCTCTGTTCTCTTTATAAGGACTAACATCCTAAGAGCTGATCCATGGCAACCACACAATCCTTGATTTCCAATCATGGTGAAGGTCAGTCCACTCATAGGCCTCCCCTATTTGATGGAACTAACTATACATATTGGAAAACAAGGATGAGCTTCTATCTTAAGTCTCTAGACTTTGACCTGTGGACTGTCGTCACTGACGGTTACAAAAAGCCCGTCAGGATAGTTGTCGATGGTGATCTCATTGAGAAACCACACGACAAATATTCTGTCGAGGAAAAGAAACAGGCAAGTCTAGATGCTAGGGCTATTAATGCTTTATTCTGTGCTATAGACAGGAATGAATTCAACAGGGTCTCCACATGCACCACTGCTCATGAAGTATGGAGACTTCTAGAAGTGACGCATGAGGGAACCACACAAGTCAAGGAATCTAAAATAAACCGTCTCACTCAAGAATACGAAGCCTTCAAGATGAAGCCAAATGAGACGATCACTCAAATGTTTACAAGATTCCTCGACATCTTCAATCCTCTATCCTCGCTTGGTAAGCAGTACTCAAACCACGAGAAGATTCGTAAGTTACTCAGAGGGTTGCCAAAGATTTGGAACCCTAAGGTGACGGCCATCATAGAAGGAAACGATCTCACATCAATGTCAATGGAGACCTTGATGGGTAAGCTCATGACTCACGAGCTTGACCTCAAGGACTTCGAAGTGCCTGCTCCGAAGACCAGGGAGATCGCACTCAAAGCTCATCGACGAAGGGCTGATCACGATGAGACCGAAGACGATAACTCGGATGATGAAGACCAAGCTCTCATGGTTCGCAACTTCAGAAAATTCGTTTGCTTCAATCGAAGGAAGAAGGATTCACAAGAAGATGATGAAGAAGAGCCAACCTGTTACGGTTGCAAGAAGACTGGACATGTCCGAAAAGACTGCCCATTCTTGAAGAAGAGCAACCGCTATGAGAAGCCATACAAAAAGAATTCATCAAAGAAATATGCCAACACAGGAATTTGGCATGAAAGTGAAGCGAGTGACTCCGAGGAAGAAAAAGGCTCTCCTCAAGATACAGCAAATGTGTGCCTAATGGCAACTTCCAACAAGGTATCTAACGAAACTCTAGATGACTTCTCTTTTGATGAACTTGGCGATGCTTTTACTGATTTACTCGATGATCACAAAAAGGTCATTGGTAAATACAAACATGCCAAGGACAAAATCAAAAGTCTGGAAGATGAGATACAAAGAATGTCTTTACTTCTTGATGATGTTAGAGACACGTCACCCACTGATGCCCACTAATGAAGTATCCAAGCTTAAAATAAGCTTACATGATGCTGAAGCACGTATTGAGCAACAAGCTCAAGAAATCACTACTCTCAACACGTTGCTTGCTGAAGAAAAGAGTAGACACAAAATCTCCATGACTAAAATATATGGCTTGAATATTAAGGTTGATGAATTGCAAGCTACTTCTAAGAGATTAGAAACCAAATTGGGTAAACAGGTGCTTCAACCTCAAACCCAATCACATGGGCACAACACCACTCATGCTAGTCAACCACGTCATTCTCATGCAGCACATAACCATACATTTATATACACAAACTTTCACAAACCACGTGCACGTAAGAATAATTCTCATTCAGTACACAATCATCATGTTGCACAAAGACACAATCAACATCACCCCACACATAGGAATCATCATGCCATGCCATATAGACAAGATCATCATGCAATGCCATATAGACAAGATCATCATATGCCATATAGACAAAATCATCATGCCATGCCATATAGACAATATCAGCATGTCACACATCATAGACAATACCATCATGATATGCCTCATAGACACCATCACCATGCCACTCATTCTATGCATAATCATCATCACCATGCTAACTCTTCACATCGTGTTCATCCTCATCCTGTTGCTTACAGATATTACTCTCATGCTCCTAGTATAAATAAAAATGCTATCTGTACCTACTGTGGATCACACGGACATATCTCACCACAGTGCAGAGTTAGAAGACTGGTAGATAAAAAGATATATGCTTGGTTTCCAAAGACTAACTTTTCAGGACCCTCAAGAACTCGGGTACCAAAGGTCACATCTACTCTTGATGTAGGTGGACCTTCCCTCTTCAACTGAAACTAAGTGGATTCTCGATAGTGGATGCTCGCGACATATGACAGGAGACGCAAAACTTTTTGCATCACTATCGATGAAGAGAGAAGGATATGTATCCTTCGGTAACAATCTCAAAGGGCACATAATAGGTAATGGTATAATTGGTCATCCTCCTTCTCCTGTAATAAAGGATGTTTGCCTAGTGACCGAGTTAAAACATAACCTGCTCAGCATTAGTCATCTTGCTGATCATGGATATGATATTAACTTTGGACAAAACAGTTGTTACATCTATGATAGGTCAACAGGAGACATTGTTTTTGAAGGGAAAAGAGAGGACAATATATATATTTTCTATCTTTCTATAAATGCTAACAATGCAGGTAGATGTCTATATGCCCACAAAGACGAACGACTACTTTGGCACCAGCGTCTTGGTCATGCCAACATGGATGCTATATCCAGGCTGTCTACCAAGAAGCTAGTGAGAGGATTGCCTGACATCACATTCAAAAAGGATACGGTATGTGCCGAATGTAAACTAAACAAGGCAACTAAATCCTCATTTCATTCCATCAACTCTGTAAGTACTACTAGACCCTTGCAACTACTTCATATGGATTTATTTGGTCCTAGTAGAATAGCTAGCCTTGGTGGCAAACTTTATGCATTTGTTATTATTGATGATTTTTCGAGATTTACTTGGGTTTTCTTTCTCGCTAATAAGAGCGATGCTATTTCTGTTTTCAAAGTTTTTGTAAAGAAAGTTCAAAACGAAAAAGGCTACATGATTACTCGAATCCGAAGTGATCATGGAGGCGAATTCGTAAATTATGATTTTGAAAATTTTTGTAATGCAAATGGTTTTGATCATGAATTTTCTTGTCCTAGAACTCCTCAACAAAATGGTGTTGTGGAGCGGAAGAATAGAACTCTCGGCGATATGGCCAGAGTCATGTTGAATAAATTTTCACTTCCGAAATACTTTTGGGCAGAAGCTGTCAGTACATCATGCCACATTTTGAATAGGGTGCTGATTCGTCCCATTACGAAGAAAACACCTGTCACGACCCGATCCCAATATTCTGGGTCTAGTCGGATCATGCCCAGTCTGCACCGTTGTTGAGACGGCGGCAGTAAGCTGTTCAGTAGCAGGTAACCATACAACAACACTATAATTTGTCACAACTCAACATCGGAAACTTTATTAAACTTTTACATGAAATAAAAGATACAACTTAAACCATTTTTTTTTTCATACATCATGAATAAAAGAAAACTCTAGGCAAACAGCTCAGCAATCTCGAATTCCTCGTCTTGGGATCGCGTAACAAAGCCTCATCAGTGATACCTAAAATGTTGGGTCTCCAGTCAGGAGGAAGCAAAGTACAATTACGAATATCCAATAATTCAAATAATAATTTGAAATTTGCAATGTTAAACAATTTGAAATACTTTAACAATATTTTCCAACAATTCTACAATTGAAAACAATGTGATTTGAGTAGGTAACGAACTATGACCGGCTTGGGATGATTCAATTATATCCTAATAATACGGTCCGGCCTATCCTCGTGTATAGGAGGAATCAGCTCGCACAATCAATGATGCAATATAGGGGTATTGGTCATAGACGCTACACTACTCCCCCAATATCCCGAGTCAATCAGATTCAATCAATGAGTCAATATTCGAACTCTAGGAGAGAGTTTCGTGTAGCAATGTGGTTTAAAATTGCAATAAAACAATTACTAGATAAATTACCAAATAGACATAACTGCACTTGCCTTTGTTTTAGAATGACTGGATAGACGAGTCGTACCGAGGAGGAACGTCAGGTGTAACTTCGAGTTCCTACAGTTGAGAACTCGACTTAGAACCTTGAATAACCAGACTAAGTGTGCTAGTTGCAATCTCTAGTAGTCATGTCCTAGTCAGGTTTTATGTTGTATTAATCTACAGCTAACGATTACGTCGCAACTACGTACGTTGATTAAGCCGGTTAATTGGATTATTTGGAAATACACGAGAAACAATTTAACTTTGGAAAACTTTGAGTTTTTGTAATATACATATAAAAATACAGTTTTCCTTTAGTGATAAATCGTGAACTAGTTATTTTCTAATATTTTATCCATATTAATTAATTCTTAATTAATCAGTAAATTATGCTCTAGCTACGATTATACGTCTAATCACAACCACCCAAATCACATCCACCAGAAAATAAAATAAAACTATGCTACACAATACAATGGCACAGCTAATGGTCCTAGGGTGGGCTTTTGCCCTGTACAATTTCTTTTACATTAAATAAGAGAAAATGACTGAAATATTAAATAAAGTGCAGAAATTAAATGACTATAATAAATAGCCTAAATGTTAAATAAAATAATTGAAAATGAAACTAAGAGTCTCAGACTCGGTCCATTCCTCAAACTTCGGCTAATACCACAACGTCCGGTCGGACCGGTGCGTTTGCATTTCGCCGGGGCCCACAGACCGGTACGATCGTCGCCCGAAAAATCAGTTTAGAAATTCATTTTCGAAAGCCAATTTTGAAATCAATATAAATATAGTTTTTATAAAAAATTTGGGCAGCACTTCCTCTATTTTCGGGACAAACCCAAAACTGGGAAGTGCGCCAACAAATTCCTGCAAATATTTTCCAACCCAAAATAGTCCACAGAAATATCCACCAAAATGATTTCCAACACCACAGAAATAATTCCAACACCACCGAATAATTTTCGAAAAGTCCGGGAATCTCATAATCCAACCAAATCACACCAAGGCAACACAGGAAAATAATCTAACGCAGCTAAACGATAATACACGCAGCTAACCGGATTCCCGAGAGGGAACCGGGGGACCGATCTATCATCATCGACTCTACGGGGGACGAACTACTGTGATTATCCAGAAATTACCAGATTCCGTTGGCGGGGAGCCGCGGGAAAAACTTGGGAATAATCCGAAACTAAGTTCGGCAGCAGGTCGAAGATCCCGAACAGCGGAAGAGTCCGAGGACAGCGGAAAACGCCGACGGGGACAGCAAGGAACCGCGGAAATTAGCGGGAAACTCCGCCGGGGCACTGGAGGGCGGCGGACAGCGGAGAAGTCCACGGGAAGGGGTTGCTGGACAGCAGCGGGGCACCGACGGCACGGGCGCTGTCGGTCGAGGGGGTCGCTGACGCGGCGGGGAACCGCGCGGAAGGGGGTCGGGGTTCTGCCGGCGGGTCGCCGGGCTGGCTGCGGCGGAGGGAGCCGCGGACGGCCGCGGGAGGAGCGGGCTCGGGAAGGAGCACCACCGCTGCGGGCGGTCGGGATGGCCGCGAAGGGGCGGCGGATCCGCGCTGGACGGGGAGATCGCCGGAGAGGAAGTCGGGGCGGCCTCGGGAGCAGGGCACACGGCCGGGCCGGAAGGGCGCTGCGCGGAGGCGGATCTGGCCGAAAAGGGGGCGCAAGGAGGCCGGCGGGCGCGGCGTGGAAACGCCGGGGTCGGCGGAGCTCCGGGACGAGGGCGCTGCGGTCGCCGGACTCGCGGCCAGGGGCGGCGCGAGGGGGAACTCGGCAGCCGCGGAAAGTCGCGCGGATCGCCGAAGTTGGCGGAGTGGCGGTTGGGGGTTGGTGAGTGAAGTGGGTTTCTGAGAACAGAGAGGGAGAGATGAGAGTACGAGAGAGAGAGAGTAGGGAGAGTTTGCTTTCTCTGTGAAGTGAGAAATAGGAAAAGTTGTGGATGAGTTAAAAGGGAGTGGGGGTGTGGTTGAGTATTAAAGGGAAAAGTGGGAAAAGTGTGTGGTCCAGAGGAGTTGATGGAATGGGGAGTTATAAGAGGGGGAGTTGATGGGTTGGGAGTTATAAGGAGATGGGAATTAAGTTGGGGAGTTACGGAAATGAGGGGGTTTTGCCAATGTGTGTGAGTGAGTAGATGCTGGTCCTACGGGACCAGCCCAAATTTATTATTATTATTATTTTTTTAATTAATAACCAAGTCAAAATCAGATTAAGAAGGAAATAGGGCTCGGGCCTGGGTCTGGGCTCGGACTCGGGTCTGGATCCGAAAATCAAAAATCCAAGTTTATTAATATTTTTCGAAATTCTTTTTCACCCAAAATTATTTAATATAATAATAATTTTTGAAATACTAATAAAACACTATTAATAATAAAATAATGGGTTTCACAATCTTCCCTCCTTAGAAAATTTCGTCCTCGAAATTTAAAAGGCAAGGTAGGAGAAACAAATAGGTACAGGTATTGCACCCGTAACCCTGGTCCAACTATAAGGATTTCCAAGGCAGTCATGGATGAGACGGTTGAGGAAAAAAAAATTTTATTTATGATATCATCCATGCAGAAAGAATACAAAAGCGAACCAAAGTACACGAGGTTGATCAGACCATCATGCACCGGTCCTGATTAGACAATATATTAGTGGGTGAACCCAATAAAATACCGTCATGATCAAGCTTGAAAAAAAAACAGCTTGCAAAACTAGGCTAACTTAGCAGCATCAGTCAAGTTTAGAACGAAAAGATAAGGAATAGGAGTTTAAATGATGGCTTAAATTCTGATCTTCTCATCTCTGACTAGACTTGCAACTGATTTCTCTGGCACTGAAAGGTTGATTCCAATCTTCAGTTCTGAATTATCCAAAATGTGACTCGGATCCGAAATGTAACGTCTGAGCTGTGACGTAGAAAACGTTGCACACTCCCAAGATTAGCTGGTAGAGCTAACTGGTATGCTACTTCCAACTTGTCTTAAACTTCAAATGGCCTGATGTTCCTGGCCTCAATTTCCAGCTCCGTCAAAACTAATTGTTCCTCTGGTAGGAGAAAACTTCACCAAAAGCAATTTGGTCTTCCCAAGACATACCAAATTCCGAGACGCAAAATCTCAATACATCTTCAAGCGTCTGGATTGACCTCTCTGATTGCTCGTCCCGCGGTACTCCATGAATCCGGTAGATGTGCTTCCCGTACAATGATGCCCACTTCTTAGTGGATAAACCAACTTGAAGGAAAAAAAAAGTGTGCTGACTTAGTCAGTCGGTTTATTATAATCCAATTGGTGCCCTTCCCTCCTTGGGAACAAGGCAATCCTTACTCAAAGTTCATTGTTATATGCTTCTACTTCTACTCCGAATTGTCCAGCGGCCTCAACAAACTTGTTGTTCTCTTGCTAAATTCCTCATGTTGACAAATTCACATCTAATCCCATACCTGGAATTGTCCTTCTTTATTCCATAACACCAATCAATGGAGGCATATTCCGATACATCTTATCATCTCCTGAATATATGGAATACTGTGACTGGTGTATTTCTTTCATCAACTCGTTTCTCCGTTTGTCAGCCGATACGCAAAGTCTCGCACCATTCTTCAGAGTTCCACTGCTGATCAATTTAGAAACCCTCAAGTGTTCTTGCCAACACTTGATCTCTAAGCCTGCAAAGTGCCTCGTTTTGGAACTACGTTCTCTTGATTTTGTCCATCGGCCTCGAACTTCATCAATACTGAATCAGCATCCAGCTCCGTCCTTCTATCTCCAGGTAGTATAACCTCAAGTCCAAACTTCTCGATGTCTTCTAGCAGGTGCCACTCCTTGGCTAAGAACTTCGCCATCAGTATCGACCAAGTGCATCAGTGACCACATTAGCCTTACCTGAATAGTATTGCAGGTTGATGTCGAAATCCTTCATCTGCTTCAACCATCTTCTTAGTCTAACATTCAGCCCTTCCTGAGTGAAGACATATTTCAGACTTTGGTAGTCCGTACATATTTTCACTCCCTTTCCATAAAATCATGCTTCCATAGCTTCAAAGTAAAGATAATTGCAGCAAATTCCAAATTAGGCGTGGGATGATTCTTCTCATGAGTCTGTAGTTGCCTACATGTGTAAGCAATTACTTTCCCATGTTGTTGAAGAACGCAGCCCAGTCCTTTTCCAGAGACATTACTGTAAATTGAGAACCCACCGGTTCCTGCGGGTAGCGCAAGGATTGGTGTAGTGGTAAGTCTCTTCTTCAGCTCCTCAATGCCGCCTGGCAATCTTTCGTTCAGATGAACTCTTCATTCTTCCAAGTGAGCTTCGCCATCGGCTCAGCAATCTTGGCGAAATCCTTCACGAACTTTTGATAGTAGCCGGCCAAGTTCAAGAAACTTCCGAATTGAACTTGGAGTATACCACTCTTCATCAGCAGCTATCTTCCAACGAAATTTCTTCTCTTGACAACATGGCCAAAAATGCACCTTGTCAAAAATCCACGTTCAGATAGCTTACCATAAAACTTCTTTTTCTTCAAAGTTTCCAGAATTTTCATCAGATGTTCTTCATGCTCTTCTTCAGTCTTCGAATATATCAGAATGTTATCTATGGAGAAGATAAACTGATTCAAATACTCATGAAAAACTCTGTTCATGATATTCATGAACACAGCAGAAGCATTTGTCAGTCTAACGTCCAGACCACAGAAAACTACCCATACTTGGTGTTTGAACGCTGTCTTAGAAATGTCCTCTTTCCTGACTCTGATTTGGTGGTAGTCATATCTTAAATCAAACTTTGAAACACCCTAACTCCATACAACCAGATCAAACAGATCCTCGATCCAGACAGAAAGTACTTGTTCTTTAGTGTCTGGTAATCGATGCACATCCGTTGTTCCATCCTTCTTGGGCACAAACAAGATAGGTGTTCCTTAAGGTGAAGTCCCTTTCTGAATAAATCCTAGAGCCTTCATTGATCTGGTCCTTCATCTTCTATGAACCCCGAGTTTGCATCATGCCTTATTGTAGGAGACAAGGTCTGCTGGATAGGAAGAGAGTCCCTAGGTTGTGGCCTAACAGGTGTTGCTGGGATATGAGCTCTGGTTTGATGGAAAGATAAGGGACAGTCCTTTACCCGATGTTCAGCTGATCCACATGCCAAATATTGTCCCAATCTCTTGCGGCAACTAACGGTCTGATAACCAGGCCTCTTGCAATAGTTACAAGCCCATAGCTTCTTACGACAAGGCTGCCGGAAAGTAGGGTACTCGATGGGACCCAATATCTTCTAGATTCAGGGGTATCCTTCCTAGGGCAAAAGTTCTACTCTAACTTGGTTGGAGATAACTAAGGCTACAGCATTGACGTTCTTCATGTCTTCTCTCGTGATATTCATCTGTTTCTGTTGGGCTTCATCTTGAGCTTTCTGGAACTCCAGGATTTCTTGAAATAGGACAACCATTTGGAAGATATTTGCTGGTACTGGTGGAGCAACAAAAATGAATACTCCACCAAGGAAATGTAACTCAGTTTGAGATGAGGTAGGAATCGCCAGTGTAGGGAAAACTTCACTGGATGCAATATGGGGAAGGTCAATCAGCCGCGAGGGAATAAACCCTGGACTTGGTTGAGGGGATGGGGTATGATCCGGAGATAACACCTCATCGCCAGCAGGATTTTGTCAATGGTCATTCTCTGGATGGTTTAGGATGCAAACATAAACAAGATATCCTACCAGTCTATAATCAAACAAAAATATTTATTTATAATATATTTCGGTCCTATGTTGTGACAAATTGATGTTCTAGTGTTCTAATTGTTTCTAGGTATGTTTTCCTAAGTTATTGTTCAGACCTGCATGGGCCACCACTAAAAATATGTCACGACCCGATCCCAATATTCTGGGTCTAGTCGGATCATGCCCAGCCTGCACCGTTGTTGAGACGGCGGCAGTAAGCTGTTCAGTAGCAGGTAACCATACAACAACACTATAATTTGTCACAACTCAACATCGGAAACTTTATTAAACTTTTACATGAAATAAAAGATACAACTTAAACCATTTTTTTTCATACATCATGAATAAAAGAAAACTCTAGGCAAACAGCTCAGCAATCTCGAATTCCTCGTCTTGGGATCGCGTAACAAAGCCTCATCAATGATACCTAAAATATTGGGTCTCCAGTTAGGAGGGAGCAAAGTACAATTACGAATATCCAATAATTCAAATAATAATTTGAAATTTGCAATGTTAAACAATTTGAAATACTTTAACAATATTTTCCAACAATTCTACAATTGAAAACAATGTGATTTGAGTAGGTAACGAACTATGACCGGCTTGGGATGATTCAATTATATCCTAATGATACGGTCCGGCCTATCCTCGTGTATAGGAGGAATCAGCTCGCACAATCAATGATGCAATATAGGGGTATTGGTCATAGACGCTACACTACTCTCCCAATATCCCGAGTCAATCAGATTCAATCAATGAGTCAATATTCGAACTCTAGGAGAGAGTTCCGTGTAGCAATATGGTTTAAAATTGCAATAAAACAATTACTAGATAAATTACCAAATAGACATAACTGTACTTGCCTTTGTTTTAGAATGACTGGATAGACGAGTCGTACCGAGGAGGAACGTCAGGTGTAACTTTGAGTTCCTACAGTTGAGAACTCGACTTAGAACCTTGAATAACCAGACTAAGTGTGCTAGTTGCAATCTCTAGTAGTCATGTCCTAGTCAGGTTTTATGTTGTATTAATCTACAGCTAACGATTACGTCGCAACTACGTGCGTTGATTAAGCCGGTTAATTGGATTATTTGGAAATACACGAGAATCAATTTAACTTTGGAAAACTTTAAGTTTTTGTAATATACATATAAAAATACAGTTTTCCTTTAGTGATAAATCGTGAACTAGTTATTTTCTAATATTTTAACCATATTAATTAATTCTTAATTAATCAGTAAATTATGCTCTAAGCTACGATTATACGTCTAATCACAACCACCCAAATCACATCCACCAGAAAATAAAATAAAACTATGCTACACAATACAATGGCACAGCTAATGGTCCTAGGGTGGGCTTATGCCCTGTACAATTTCTTTTACATTAAATAAGAGAAAATGACTGAAATATTAAATAAAGTGCAGAAATTAAATGACTATAATAAATAGCCTAAATATTAAATAAAATAATTGAAAATGAAACTAAGAGTCTCAGACTCGGTCCATTCCTCAAACTTCGGCTAATACCACAACGTTCGGTCGGACCGGTGCGTTTGTATTTCGCCGGGGCCCACAGACCGGTACGATCGTCGCCCGAAAAATCAGTTTAGAAATTCATTTTCGAAAGCCAATTTTGAAATCAATATAAATATAGTTTTTATAAAAAATTTGGGCAGCACTTCCTCTATTTTCGGGACAAACCCAAAACTGGGAAGTGCGCCAACAAATTCCTGCAAATATTTTCCAACCCAAAATAGTCCACAGAAATATCCACCAAAATGATTTCCAACACCACAGAAATAATTCCAACACCACCGAATAATTCCCGAAAAGTCCGGGAATCTCATAATCCAACCAAATCACACCAAGGCAACACAGGAAAATAATCTAACGCAGCTAAACGATAATATACGCGGCTAACCGGATTCCCGAGAGGGAACCGGGGGACCGATCTATCATCATCGACTCTACGGGGGACGAACTACTGTGATTATCCAGAAATTACCAGATTCCGTTGGCGGGGAGCCGCAGGAAAAACTTGGGAATAATCCGAAACTAAGTTCGGCAGCAGGTCGAAGATCCCGAACAGCGGGAGAGTCCGCGGACAGCGAAAAAACGCCGGCGGGGACAGCAAGGAACCGCGAAAATCAGCGGAAAACTCCGCCGGGGCACTGGAGGGCGGCGGACAGCGGAGAAGTCCACGGGAAGGGGTTGCTGGACAGCAGCGGGGCACCGACGGCACGGGCGCTGTCGGCCGAGGGGGTCGCTGACGCGGCGGGGAACCGCGCGGAAGGGGGTCGGGGTTCTGCCGGCGGGTCGCCGGGCTGGCTGCGGCAGAGGGAGCCACGGACGACCGCGGGAGGAGCGGGCTCGGGGAGGAGCACCGCCGCTGCGGGCGGTCGGGATGGCCGCGAAGGGGCGGCGGATCCGCGCTGGACGGGAAGATCGCCGGAGAGGAAGTCGGGGCGGCCTCGGGAACAGGGCACACGGCCGGGCGCTTCGCCGGAAGGGCACCGCGCGGAGGCGGATCTGGCCGAAAAGGGGGCGCAAGGAGGCCGGCGGGCGCGGCATGGAAACGCCGGGGTCGGCGGAGCTCCGGGAAGAAGGCGCTGCGGTCGCCGGACTCGCGGCCAGGGGCGGCGCGAGGGGGAACTCGGCAGCCGCGGAAAGTCGCGCGGATCGCCGGAGTTGGCGGAGTGGCGGTTGGGGGTTGGTGAGTGAAGTAGGTTTCTGAGAACAGAGAGGGAGAGATGAGAGTACGAGAGAGAGAGAGTAGGAAGAGTTTGCTTTCTCTGTGAAGTGAGAAATGGGAATAGTTGTGGATGAGTTAAAAGGGAGTGGGGGTGTGGTTGAGTATTAAAAGGAAAAATGGGAAAAGTGTGTGGTCCAGAGGAGTTGATGGAATGGGGAGTTATAAGAGGGGGAGTTGATGGGTTGGGAGTTATAAGGAGATGGGAATTAAATTGGGGAGTTACGGAAATGAGGGGGTTTTGCCAATGTGTGTGAGTGAGTAGATGCTGGTCCTACGGGACCAGCCCAAATTTATTATTATTATTATTTTTTTAATTAATAACCAAGTCAAAATCAGATTAAGAAGGAAATAGGGCTCGGGCCTGGGTCTGGGCTCGGACTCGGGTCTGGATCCGAAAATCAAAAATCCAAGTTTATTAATATTTTTCAAAATTCTTTTTCACCCAAAATTATTTAATATAATAATAATTTTCGAAATACTAATAAAACACTATTAATAATAAAATAGGTTTCACAACACCCTATGAGCTTTGGTTTGGGAGAACCCCCAATGTTTCTTTTTTTAAAGTTTTTGGTTGTAGATGTTTTATCCTTAACACCAAAGACAACTTAGGCAAATTTGATGCCAAAGCTGACGATGGTATCTTTCTTGGTTATGCCGCCAAGAGTAAGGGATATAGAGTTTTTAATAAACGCTCACTTATTGTGGAAGAGTCAACAAATGTGACTTTTGATGAAGATAACAGTGCAGTAAGTACTCTTGATGATGACGTTGAGCCATCAACTTCTACTCCAATGAATACTTCAACCGAAACTGATTCTCTGGAGGGTTTGCCTAAGAAATTCTCTTTCAAACCTTCTCATCCAGAAAATTTAGTAATAGGAGAAGTTTCACGTGGAGTAACTACTAGATCATCACTAAGAGACTCCGTTGCTAGCACTGCCTTCATTTCACAAGTAGAGCCTAAAAACATTTCTGAAGCCTTTAATGATGAATTTTGGATTTCTGCTATGCAAGAAGAACTCAACCAATTCGAGAGAAGCCAAGTATGGAAACTCGTTCCTAAACCGGTTAATCACTCGATAATTGGTACTAAATGGGTTTTTAGAAACAAAGTAAATGAAGATGGTTCAGTCACACGTAACAAAGCTCGTCTAGTAGCTCAAGGATACAACCAAGAGGAAGGTATCGACTACGATGAGACGTATGCTCCTGTTGCTAGACTAGAATCCATTCGGATGCTTTGTGCTTTTGCTAATTTTCAAAACTTTAAATTATTTCAAATGGATGTGAAAAGTGCTTTCTTGAATGGTTTTATTAAGGAGGAAGTTTATGTGAAACAACCTCCTGGCTTTGAAAATCACAAATTTCTCGACCACGTGTTCAAGCTAAAGAAAGTGCTTTATGGCCTCAAACAAGCCCCCAGAGCTTGGTATGAAAGGCTAAGTAGCTTCTTACTTGAGAAAGGTTTTTCAAAAGGGAAAATTGATACTACACTATTTATAAAATCTTTTAAAGACACTATTCTGTTGATTCAAATCTATGTTGATGATATCATTTTTGGGTCTACTGATGAAACTCTCTGTCAAGAATTTGCCAAGTGTATGCAGACGGAATTTGAGATGAGCATGATGGGAGAGCTCAACTACTTTCTTGGCCTGTAAGTGAAACAAATGGCTAATGGAACTTTCATCTGTCAATCGAAGTATACCAAGGACATGCTGAAGAAGTTCGATCTTGACAACGTCAAACCAATCAGCACTCCAATGGCTACTTCAACCAAACTCGAACCAGATGAGAGCGGTAAACCTGTTGATCAACGTAAGTATCGAGGTATGATAGGCAGCTTACTTTATTTAACTGCTAGTCGTCCCGATATCATGTTCAGTGTTTACCTATGTGCGAGATATCAAGCTAATCCTAAAGAATCACACATGACCGCGGTTAAGCGTATCTTTCGATACCTTAAGGGTACGGTTACAATGGGCCTATGGTATCCCAAGTCCACATCATTTGACCTTATTGGTTACTTTGATGCTGACTTCGCTGGATGCAAGGTCGACCGTAAAAGTACGAGCAGCACGTATCATTTATTAGGAAAAGCTTTAGTCTCCTGGTTTAGCAAGAAACAGAACTCTGTAGCACTATCCACAACAGAAGCTGAATACATAGCAGCTGGGCGTTGTTGTGCACAAATTCTGTGGATGAAGCAAACCCTTGAAGACTATAAGTTATCTTTTATGCATATTCCTATATTCTGTGACAACACTAGTGCCATTAATTTGACTAAGAACCCTGTCTGTCACTCACGCACTAAACACATTGAGATCAGACACCACTTTTTGCGTGATCATCAGCAAAATGGCACGATTAACTTAGAGTTTATTGACACTGATCATCAGCTAGCAAATTTCTTTACTAAGCCATTATCCGAAGAGCGCTTCAATTTCCTTTGTCGTGAACTCGGAATTTTGGATGAAGCAGTTATAAGTTGAGACTCACCTGCGTAAATATCGAGTATATTTTGATTCTTTTACGACAAATTTGGTATGGGTACAAGCCGAAAGGGTCCTTCTGACAACAAGGCGTAAAAGCCTAAGCGACACGGTGCACTAGTCCTCAGGACTACCGCTAGCTGGGATCCGGCCCCTGCAGCTAACCCATGGCAAATTTGAAATATTGAATTACAATATATTTCCTTGTTTGTTATATGGTTTGTTTCGATTTAATATTGCCTAATTGATTTTTCTAAAGTTCATTCTAACTTTTGTGTACCTCTCTATGTACTTCAATGCATTCATCTTACTTTTATCCTCTCTAATTTTTTTTTTCTTCAACACTTAACCATTTTTTTCTCTTCAGCCTGTTTTAAGTTCTGGACCACTAATCCAGAACTCGGGCCGAACTCTGCCCCTAACAGAGTTCGGGCCGAGTTCGGTCCCTATTGGTCCAGCGTCGGGATCAGCCTCTGCAGTTGGATCAGTTTAGATCATACGGTCAGAATTTCTTCCGACCAACGAAAACCCTCTCTTATATTTCGGGTTTTCATCTCTCTCCTTCACTATTACCTCCTTTCTCACCTCTCCAAACTCTTTCCTTCAAACCCTAACCCTAGTTTTTGATCTAGCACGCTCTATTACTTCTCAAAATCAAGGGAAAGGGGTTTCTCATCATTCTCTTCTACTGTTTGTTGTTGATTTCAGGTATATCCCCTTCTTTCTCTCTATTTCAAGTTCTCTATTTCCTTGCAAATGGCTCCTCGCTTGCCCAATCGTGGGAAAAGGACTCGAACTGAGGGAGCTTCCTCTTCGAATCCTTCTCCTCCAATTGAGCAAGTAGTTGAACAATAACCCATTCATCCGTTGTTCAACCCGCCTCGTCCCCATGATCCGAATACATATAACGAGCGATTATTTGTGTCGCTAGACGCATCTAATGCATGGTTTAGCGACTTTCGGACTCGTCCGGTGTTCGGGGGACATCCGATAAATTTTACAATCTTTTCTCAATATGAATCATTATTTCGTGATCTATGTTTGGATGCGTTAGTTGCCTCAAACTTTGTCATTTACCGTAGCGCAATCCAAATGTTTTATTGCAATTTAACTTTCGATGCAACCCACATCTATTCCCGGGTTGCCGGTATTGACATTGCTTTCAATGATTCTGAGTTGGGAGATTTTCTTGATCTTTTTAATCTCGATGCTTGGGATAAACTTGTGGAAGCTCGTCAACTTCAATTTGTTGGCGATACTTCTCTTGAAGGTTTCAAGGAGGAATTATGTGCTCCTAACATAAGTCCTCGCAAACTTATGGCCAAGCACCTCAACCCATATTTCTATGAACTTCATCGAATCATTTTTAACACTATCTTGCCAAAAGCTGGCTCCACTGATGAAGTTACCTACTTTGAGATATCTGCTTTGTACCACCTTCATTATCGTATCCCCTTCAATCTTTCTAGGACAATGATGGACTGGATGATAAATTGTAGGAAGAAACCAAGAGCATTGGTTTATCCTTTATATCTTCCTATGGTTTTTCGTGCGTTCATTATTCCTATTCATGACTGTCAGTTCTTGCCTGCTCCTGCTTTCCTGTCCAAGGCACGACGTTCTCAGGCAGTCGTCGCCTCTCCTGAGACTTCTGAGCAGTCTGCTGATGAGGAGCCTGACGCCCCTCCACTCGGTTAGGATGCACCACTTCCATCTGCCACTCTTGAGTCTATTCAGACTATGCTCCGGGATCGTTTTACTCTTGAGGACGATCGCTGGACACAGCTGGACTATCGTACTACTCTGCAGATGAGTGCCCTCGGAAACTCTCTGTATGATATACGGTATTCCCTGTCTCGTCATCTGCACATTCCCATGGAGCGGGATCCTGAGCGCGCGGGCCATCGCATTGATGATCCTTGGGTCATGCGTTACATGGATCCGGATTCTGCATTTTTGGACCCCCGTCGCTCCTTTCCCGGTCCTTCAGATGCTCCAGGACCTTCTCGTTCTCCGTGATGGAGATTGGCTCGATCTGCTGCTGCTACTGATGATGATCTTAGTTGATGCTTTTTGATTTCAGTTATTTAGTTTATTATGGATTTATGTCCTTGGTTTTATGTACTCAAAACTCTGGTTGTGTGTTTGACACTTGGTTTTGTGGATGACATTTTATCATAGTTTTACTTTATGCTAGTGACTCATTTTGTTGAGTCATACACTGTTTCTTCTCTGCTTGGTGTGGTTGCATCACTCTTCATTGTCTATACTGCAGTTTATATGATCTTTCATTCATATGCAGTATATATTGCTAACTGCCAAAAGGGGGAGAACTATGTATATTTTCGTATATTTGTGCTTGTTTTTGCTTTTGGGAGATATTATCTATCAGGCCACAGGTTCTATGCATTATTTACGGGGGAGAGCTATTGCTTCTAGCTCGGCACCGTTCACTGATTACGGGGGAGCTATCTTCTTTTAGCTCGGCATCGGTTATGGGGGAGCTGTGTTACAAATCAACTGTGTCCAGGTATGAATATTTAAATATACATATATTATTTTGTCAATTATCAATATGGGGGAGATTGTTGACACAAAGTCACAGTCAACCAAATATTGACTACATTGACTAAATAATGTCTGTATTAATTCAATACGACACACGACGTCTGCATTTCGTTCAAGACAGACGACAGCTTAGTCTCCGGTTCTCAGTGTATTTTCGAGTCTGTATTTTATATTTTTATTGAGTCTAGACTTGTGTACTCTGAGTCATGCTGAGCTCTTGACACTTAGTCTACAGCCTACCCAAAATCCCAAGCTCCACTGAACCAAACACTGCCCAAAAATCCCCTTTGAACCACTCTGTGCTCTGGAGACAGAGTTCGGGCCGAACTCTGCCTCCACACAGAGTTCGGGCCGAACTCTGTCCCCTAGAAATCAGGAACCCTAATTTTAGGGTTAGCTGGTTGCTAGTTGTCCAACGGCCAAATATTTGAATTTTTCTACCCGAATTCTGGCCGAATTCTGCCTATAAAAACACTATAAATAGGGCATGAATTCTCTCATTCCAATCCATCCAATCTTCTCTTCTCTTCTATCTTGTAGCTGAAATAAGCCATACCCTTCCCATCTACTAGCCACAAGCCTCCTAAGTCTCGAGTGCTCAGCATCTCTCAGTTAGGATTCTTGTGCAAGAGTCGAAGAAGTCGCTTGGACAATTCCAAGCAAATCGCCACTGCGATCCTCTGTTAGAAGTTGACGTGCTCTTCTGAAGTAAAGGCACGGTTGTAAACTACTATTTCACAAATAGTGGATTTGAATCCTGAGCCAGAGTTCTCAGGCCTGGACTAGTCCTCCACGAGGGAAACCAGGTTAAAATCGCTGTGTTTGCGTATGCTCTTTTGATCTCCTTTTATTTTCCACACTTTACTCTGATTATTTATTATTGGTGAAAGAGTTATTTTAATTGGTCATTTTTCTATATATACTCTATTCACCCCCCTCTAGAGTTGCCAAACTGTTCTTCAGACTGTACTGCTCTTTTGGAGCCACTTCCTATTTCTATAAAATGTCTTCTCTGTTAATATATATATATATATATATATATATATATATATATATATATATATATATATATATATATATATATATATATACATATATATTATATATATATATATATTTTTTTTTTATGTATATATATATATATATATATATATATATATATATATATATATATATATATATATATATAAACAATATATATATATATATATATAACAATATATATATATAATATATATATATATATATATATATATATATATATATATAATATATATATATATATTATATATATATATATATATATAAAATATATATATATATATATATATATATATATATATATATATATAAACATATATAAGCATATATATATATATATATATATGCTTATATATATATATATAAAAAAAAAAATATATATATATATATAAACATATAAGCTAAATGCATTTTCTATGTATAAATATGGATGGAATATATATTATTATTAGTATTATTTAAAATAATATGTATTCAGTATATAGGTTTTATAAATAATAATTATATATTTATTTTATTTTGGAATATTAGATATAAAATAAAATAGATTAAGTAGATTTTATATGTAGATAAATGTATGTACATAAATAATTTGTGGAAATATATTTCTTTTAATAATTGTAAGTATTATTTTTCTTTTATAAGTAATTTTTTTAGTAGAAATAAGAAAAATATATATACATGCATATATGGAAATAACAAAGGATTGCTAAAAGGGTATTGTTCACTTTCCGTGACCCCGACCCGAAGTCGCGCATGAAAGATTAGTTTTGAACTTTTTTCAAAACATAACCAAAAATCCTCAAAATTTGATCAAATCTTTTGGTCTAAAATCCCTATCCTAATCTCCTTTGACTAGTCGAATCTAGGTTTTAAATTCAACCACAAATATCATTTAAATCGGATTGAGAAGCCCTCATGTAGACTCCCTGCCACCAACAATCACCCCTAACATACCGCGCCACCCGCCGTCGCACGCCGAAGCACCGTCGACCGACGCTGCAAGAAGCAACAGCCGTTGGAACAACAACGTAGTAACAAATAGCAGCAGGGTAATAACAATAACTGCAGACCTTACTTCGGGGAGAGATTTATCCATCTCTATAAGATCGTTTTATGATCTAATTACCATAATATATTCCCACCTAACCTCCTTCGCATATTATGAATTAGGTAAAATAAATCCTAGTAAAAGTCCATGAGAAATCGATTCAAAGTCGGGAAAAGTATGTTTGAAAATAGAACAAAAAATCGACCTTAATACTCTGTTTAAAGACCTGTAATTCCATGCACTATCGATCTACTTGCGAATCCATTTTGACTATTTGTGGACTAATTGACCTATAGAAAATTAATAAGTTGTTTTTTTATGTTGTATTAAAACATTAGATAAATCACCTTAAAAATCAAGAAAAACTTATTTTCAAATCCTTGGAATATCACGAAACCGGTTCCTTTCCTACGAACTGGATGACTTGGTCATAAACCGGGGGCATCGAAAGGTGAGTACGAACTTTATGAACATGTGGGATTTGACGTAATTTGTATTGGTTGCGTGTGCGCGACGAATTCGACACGTATCCATCGAAGAACACCATATCGGCCTTTTTTTGAAATTTTCTAATAATTTCATACACACTCTTCACATTGCGTCAATAATTGCGCCATAGGACTCGTAGCATTTTTCTGGTCCTATGAGCCAAGTTTGGTCCAATTCTGAGATAGTTGACAAGATAGTCGTTTTGGCGGTCTACGATCCGATTCATCGGACAATTTGTGCATGGCCCATCGAAATCCAAAATTAGACATAGCGTTGAGTTCGTATCAAAAAACTGGACATGTAGACTATAACTTGTTGAGTTTAGAGACCATAGAATTTGGCAGTTTTTCGGTGCAAAGCAGGTCCAACAACGGATATCGTTTTGACCTAAAACTATAATTTTGTTGGTGTGCCCAGAATTGGACTTATGGGTAGTCGATCTTGGATATTATTATTATGCTGGAAATTTAGTGATTTCAATTTTAGCATCCAAAGACATTGTAGAAGTTCCCTCATTGTTGCTTCATTTAAATTTGACTCGACGAGTTCACCTGCAGGACATCGTCAATTTGTTACACCATCACCAAGCAAGTATACCTTGCCACTTTATTCTGATTTGTGCTCTTTATTTTAGCATATTTATTTTTTTCTATTTATTTAGGGCCTTATTTATTTTATTTAAACTCTGTTTCCAAGTCATCTAGGTGCAAATGACTGTATTAGTCGTTTTTATTTTTTCTATATTTTTATGCATGTCAACTTTGTTTTCGAAAACCGTCCCGTTATTATGATAATTTTTGTTGTTAGTAGCCGAGGAACATAGTCTGCCGTAGTACGTGGTCCATTCCATATCTTGTTTCGTTGTTGGGCTGGGCTATCGTACTTCGATAGGCTATGAACTGAGGTGCAAAGCAGAACTCATTATTGTAAGATATCAGTATACCACCTTTGGCCATGACACTTGTGTTATACGAGTTTGAGTCTCATATAGGTCTCGGACTTGCGTAGTTGACTGGCCACCGGTACATAAAGGACGTCGATAGGGTATAACTGTTAATAGAATTGCATGCTAGAAAACGTTGGGAGGGGAGAACATGATTGGATGTTGACTACCTTCCTATATATCGTAGACTCGCTTAATACTGAGGAACGATAGGTATACTATATGCTATAGACTCCTCCGATACTGATGGTGGTATATAGTATTTAGACTCGCTACTGAGGAACTGTATTATTTTGACCTGACTTGGTGGTTATGTGAACATGCACTGTTCTCAAATTGTATCACATAGAACAATTAGGAGTCAATTAAAGTATATGCATTATATCCTTAGTTGTCTGCTTATAGTTTTAGCCATTTATATATAATCAGTATATTGTAGCATATTTTTTTGTATCTTGTTACGTCCCTCTGAGGACCTGGTGATCTATCTAAGTAGTTGATTGTGCGGAGCTAATTTGCTGATTATGATAGTGTTGTTATTTTTATTCAGGTATCTTTCATGATTTATATTTATATCCATTACTTGCCTTCTGCTTATTAGTCTAGTTTTTATACCATATTATTCTTATGTCTATTCAAACCTCTATGTTAAAGGACTACAGACCACGATACATATTGGTTATTCTTGATGTTATTCATTATGTGGATTGAGATACATGATACGTGATTTGGTAGATAGATTTAGATACCAAGACAACTTATATGTATTCTAGTTGGGTTGGAGTCCACTAATTACGTAGCTGGCATATAGGGACTGGGGCATTACAGTTCGGACAAAATTCGATCCAAGACCAAAAAGTTCCTAGTTTGGTTAGTAACTATGGAAACGAGTTTGAGTTTGTGTTCGATTATGGGTAGAATTTAGTAAGGTATTTTTGAACAGACTTGGATTGCATCAAAATTTGTCGAAGTGCGATATGACTCACATAAGTCTAGACTCAATAAAGATAAAAATACATAATAAAGTATAAAAATACACCATAATGTAGCCTTCTTCTTGTGATGTAGAAATCATATTTTCAAGTAAACTTTGAATTGAAGCAGTTTTTATTATCTATCAAACCGTAATTTAGTTAATTATCTAAATTGGATCGACCGTGACCAAAAAATCGATTGCTATGCACAACAATCCAAAGTAGATGTAAATCTTCAAAAATCGATTACTCCCTACTACATTTTATCGAATGAATGAATCGTCGTCGTTTGACGTAGCATTTCTCTCCTCCGTTGTCTTTCATCAAAAATGAAAGCACCCTAAAGTTGTGAACCGTAATAGAAAAGAAAGGTAAAGTAGAAAACACATATATATTATAACATTCCAGAATTTTAAGCAGTAGAATTTAAGACATCACATTGCAGTAAATAAGCCAAATAAAAATCCCAACTAGTTAATAACAATTCCTCAACAAAATAAAAATTATAAATAAAAGTGCTACAAACTGAAGTAATCAACTCAAGTACACAATGATAAAGAAAATAATATAACATCATCCACTCAAATATAATCTCTAAGTGCTAAAGTTACTGATCGACTGCAACTACAATTGATCATCACCGGTGCCTACAGATCGGTTGGGATCATAGAAAGCAACTACTCGATCAAAGTATCATTGAATGTCTGGATCGCTAACTCGAAACCGTGTCGTGAAGGATCACGAACTAGTAAAAATGGGCCGGCTGGGTTTGATAGAAGCTATACTGGATATCTGACAGAGTGTTGGATATGGATGAGCCTAATAAGTAATACGATAGTCCCAAGCACGATAGTGATTGTCTTCCAGTTGGAAGTTATCCTGAATTTTGTGATAACAATTCTTCCAGTCGAAAGCAATCCTGAAGCATAGCCTGGATAGACTCAAGTGCGACTAGTGGAGGAGGTGGTGCCGAGGTGCATTATGATGAACATGAGGTAAGTCATCGTCAGCAGGAGGAGCAGCAGCATATGGAATAGTAAGAGCAGTCAGATAAGCCTTACTGAAATAGGATGGCTCAGCTAACAATAGACAACGTCCATAAAATATCAAAATGATCAAAGATAATCGGCAAGTAGAATATCTTTTAAGCTAGGCTGAGAAAGGATAGTCATCTATAGGAATACCTTGCTGAGATAGGTTGGCTCAGCTGAGAACAATATATTGTAAGTCGAGAATCCTAAAATTGTTCAGCTATGCTAGGAAGATAGTAAAATTATGTCCCTGAACAAGCATTAATCTCACGAAAGAATTCAAACCAAGCAATTAAGTTGTGAACGATGTGATTAAACGTCCATCAAAATCACCCTCATCGGGCATGGATGGACTAAACAGAGAAAAAGAAATTTTCTCTTAGAGGATTTAATGAAGAAGCTTCAACAACTCTTATCTTTTTTAGGAATTCTAGGAGCCATATGAAAAGAAATTAGAAAAATAAGATTTATACCTTAAAAATATGGTAGGAAATGGAAAAAACTCCAAAAAGCCTAAAATCTAAGTTATAGGGTCTTGGGAGGCTCGAGGTGACCAATCTCCAACTTAAGGTTTAGAAACTAGGGTTTGAAGAGGGAAAAAATATATGAGGTGGCGGCTGTTGTCGTAAGGAAGAAGGTTTTGATAAGTTTTACATGACAAGCAGTGGGTCCCACACGATTTAATTTTGGACAGAAAATAGAGTTCGGGCCGAGTTCGATCTGAACTATGTTCGAGGTCAATTTCTTTGAACCATAAATAGAATTGTGTTAAAATCCAATCATTGTACATATTGTTGCAGTTCAAATTTTGTAAGTCAATAATCAAAGCCTTTGAGTTCAATGTTAAACATTTGCG